>CM060434.1:13006052-13220093 GCA_030545235.1 Helianthus tuberosus | reverse complement strand
GGTGTGACAGATTGGTATCAGAGCCATAACTATAGGGAATTAGGCAAGACTCGACCTAGTCCGGGTCGAAGTCTTAGAGACCTAGACTATAGTTAAGAACCAACAGACCAACTCACGCGAATGCGTAATTTCGCCACTATCACTCACTTTTCTTATCACAACACTCGAAATTTTCAAGCTATGAACGGGCAATAAGGCCGAGAATAGGTGTGAAAACCGCAAACTCTCGACTAAAGTTGCCTGATCAGCTTGCGTTTTAGTTACAAACGAGGAGAATTGTACCAAATCAGGAGTGAAATCCATATTTTGATGAATAATCTCCTCAATTTTTATCAAAAACAAGGACGAAGGTTGCAAGATAGGGGTGAATCCCTAACCTTGACGACTCGTCCCGCCTTTATACAGAACTCCACCAAAGTTCGATGGACTCCAACGATCTAAAGACACAATATAACCGATGGGAATTGCGCCAACGCCCAAGAAATCGAGGCAAAGGCATAGTCCTGGAGGTAATTGTGCAGGATCCTTGCGAATAATCGAGCCACTTTGGTTAGTCGAAGTCTATTAGCCACAGACAATCTACCTTCGATTTATCGATCTTTATGAAATTTATGCATTTTCTGTTATTTGTTTAACGTTTTGAGGTACTATTGGTTACGACCCAACACTATTGCTTCTGCTAAAACACAAAACTCGCTCGACACAACATTTGCAGATCACTCGCGTTACACTGCTTTCGAACACCCGCAAACTCTGAATACTAGGTTTCTGTTTTCTGACTGCCTTAGTGACTAGGAATATATGTGTTTCTTGCTGTTGTGCTTACACGTTTAGGAATATTGTGATTAAGTGCTCTATGTGTTATGTGATTTTGTGCAATTCTGTGATTTTGTGACTAAATGCGGTTACATGGTACGTGTTACTGAGCTTTAGTAGTAGTAGACGTGTGAGGTGAGATACGAATACATATGTTGAGTTCCATGGCGGTGTCTATTGCAGACAATGTCGTCTGATTCCGTCATCAACTCTCTCGCCAGGAAAAGAGAGACAAACGTCTTGCCTCTATCATCGCGAAAAGTGTAGCCAAGGCTGTAAGTGATGTCTACGAAAATGCCAGCAAATCATCTGAGGAATCAAGGACTGAGGGTCCTAAAGCTGCCGCAAGACCTTTCAGCTTCAAATAGTTCAAATCGTGTGGGCCGAAGGAATTCACAGGCGAAGGAGGTCCTACTGCTCTATTCCACTGGTTTGACTCTATCGAGGTTACTCTGCGACAAAGTGGTTGCCCTGATGACCTTCGAACTCTGAACGCTACCGGCGTCTTTCAGTCCCGTGCTTTGGACTGGTGGACGGCCGAGAGGAACAAGAGAGGGAATGATGCAGCTTACGGGTTGTCGTGGGATGAGCTCAAGGAAGTCATGCTGGAGGAATTATGCCCTCCTCACGAACGACAAAAGCTTGAAGATGAATTCTGGCACATACATCAGAAGGACGGAGACAATGCTGGTCTTACCGCTCGTTTCAAACAGCTCAGCATTATCTGTCCCGATCAAGTCAAGACTCCTGAGATCACCATCAAGAAGTACATCCGAGCCTTGCCCGACTGCGTTGCTGATTTTGTGCAAGCGGCTAAGACTACCACGATCGAAGAAACCTATCTGCTGGCCGCTGAGATCAATGACAAAAGGGTCAAAGCTGGGATGTGGGATAAGACCTCCAAGCATCTGCATCAAGCCACTACTGCTACACCAACTGCTGAACCCACGCCATCAAACAACAAGAGAAAGAACAAGAGGAAAAGCAACTCCACCAACAAGAACTGTGTGATCACTGCTGCACCAGTTCAGGCTGTACCTGCCCAACAGCGTCAAGTGGCGGCGCCTGTGGCCAATGCACCGCCTGCAAAGCGTGCATATACTGGACCACATCCACTCTGCCCTACTTGCACCTTTCATCACCCGACTGCTATTCAATGCCGCTTCTGTGCTCATTGCAACGTCTACGGCCACTTCACTGCCAACTGCCGTATTCGTCAAGCTCCTGCCAATCAAGCTCTACTCGCTGCCCCACAGGGTCAACAAGCTCCTCCGGCACCCGCAGTCAAAGCCAGAGCGTGCTTCACATGTGGCGACCCGAACCATTTCGCCAACATGTGCCCAAACAGGGTGGTGAAACAAGAACCCCAGCAGCCGCAGCAGCAACCACAGCAGCAACAGCCGCAGCAGCAACAGGCCGCACGTGCCAGAACTTTCAATCTCAACGTTCGTCAAGCCCAGGCCGACAACAACGTGGTCAATGGTATGTTCCTTGTGAATGGTATTTATGCTTCATGTTTGTTTGATACTGGAGCCGATAATTGCTTTGTGTCACTCGAATTTGAGAAACTCCTTAGTCGTAAGCGCTCTCGACTCTCCTCTGCATTCGAAGTTGAGGTCGCTACCGGAAGAACCGTCGCTGTAAACTCTGTTATTCGTGATTGCACACTCGAGCTCAATAATCACGTCTTCTCGATCGATCTCATTCCAATGCAACTAGGAAGTTTTGACGTCATAATAGGCATGGACTTTCTTCGCGAAAACCATGCCGAAGTTGTGTGCTTCGATAAAATGATTCGTTTTTCGCTCGCCAACGGGGATTCACTGTGCGTCTATGGAGATACTACTTCGAAGGGTCTCAAACTTATATCATGCCTACAAGCCAGCAAGTATCTCCGTAAGGAGTACAGGGCTTTTTTGGCTCATGTCGTAGCAGCGGAGAAGGAAAAGAAAGAGAAGAAGAAAGCGAAGGACGTTCCAGTGGTTCGAGAATTTCCCCCGAGTCTTTCCGAGGATCTTCCCGGACTACCTCCAAAGCGTGATATCGATTTTCGCATTGATCTTATTCCTGGAGCAAATCCTATTGCTAGAGCTCCCTACCGACTTGCGCCGTCCGAAATGCGCGAACTCTCAACCCAACTCCAGGAATTGCTTGAAAAAGGCTTTATTCGCCCGAGCACCTCTCCGTGGGGCGCACCAGTCCTTTTCGTCAAGAAGAAGGATGGGACGTTCCGGATGTGCATCGATTACCGGGAATTGAATAAGTTGACTATCAGAATCGCTATCCTCTGCCTCGAATCGACGATTTGTTTGATCAACTACAGGGCGCTACGTGTTTCTCGAAGATCGACCTGCGTTCCGGATATCATCAGCTGCGTATACAGGAGGAGGACATTCCCAAAACAGCGTTTCGCACTCGTTACGGCCATTATGAATTCGTTGTCATGCCTTTTGGCCTAACCAATGCACCAGCAGTTTTCATGGATCTGATGAATCGAGTGTGTAAACCGTATCTTGACCGCTTCGTCATCGTGTTCATCGACGATGTCTTGATCTATTCCAAAACGAGATCCGAACACACGCAGCATCTACGTTTGGTTCTCGAGTTACTTCAGGGAAATTAACTCTACGCCAAATTCTCCAAGTGCGAATTTTGGTTGGGGGAGGTTCAATTCCTGGGTCACATCGTAAATAGTCAGGGCATTCACGTCGATCCTGCAAAGATTGAAGCTGTTAAGAGCTGGGTTACGCCTAAGAACCCGACTGAAGTCCGTTCCTTTCTCGGACTGGCGGGCTATTATCGACGATTTATCAACGGATTCTCGAAGATTGCTGTACCACTTACTTCTCTTACTCATAAGGATCAGCCTTTTGTCTGGGGAAACAAACAAGAGTCTGCCTTTCAAACCCTCAAATACATGCTTTGCAATGCTCCTGTTCTCACGCTACCCGACGGAAACGATAATTTCATTGTCTACTGTGATGCTTCTAACCTTGGTCTCGGTTGTGTCTTAATGCAGCGAGACAAGGTTATTGCTTACGCATCCCGTCAGCTCAAAATCCACGAGAAGAACTATACAACCCACGATCTCGAGCTAGGCGCAGTTGTTTTTGCATTAAAGATTTGGCGACACTACCTGTATGGTACTAAGTGTACGATCTTCACCGATCATAGGAGCCTACAACACATCTTTAATCAGAGGGAACTAAATATGCGTCAACGCCGATGGGTAGAGCTTCTCAACGACTACGACTGCGAGATTCGTTATCACCCAGGCAAAGCAAATGTTGTTGCCGACGCACTTAGCAGACGGAGTTATCTGCTTAGCACTCGAAATGTTCAAGCCCAGCACAATCTAGAAGCTCTTATTCGCGACGCCCAGCATGCATGTTTCAACGAGCGCACCTTGAAGAAAGAAAGGATCTACCACGACGGAGCCCAACTTGTGAGCAAATCAAACGGGATATTCCACTTTCTAGACAAAATCTGGATTCCCAAGCGAACTAACCTGCGACAAATCCTCATGGATGAAGCCCACAAATCCCGATACTCTATTCATCCCGGTGCTGACAAAATGTACCATGACCTTCGATATAGGTACTGGTGGCCGGGTATGAAACGGGATATCGCCCTCTACGTCGGAAGATGCCTAACCTGTGCTAGGGTCAAGGCCGAACATCAACGACCCTCTGGCTTGCTCGAACAACCTCCAATCCCCATGTGGAAGTGGGAGAGCATAGCTATGGATTTCGTAACCAAGCTTCCAAGCACGTCATCAGGTCACGACAGCATTTGGGTTATCATTGACCGTTTGACCAAATCAGCCCACTTTCTGCCAATACGAGAGGACTACAAGGTGGAACGATTAGCCCGAATCTACACTAACGAGATCATCTGTCGACATGGGATGCCTCGTGACATCATCTCTGACCGTGATGCTCGATTCACTTCGCGATTGTGGGGAACGTTTCAAACAGCACTAGGAACAACGCTTAATCTAAGCACTGCGTTCCACCCACAAACCGACGGTCAGAGCGAGAGAACGATTCGTACGCTTGAAGACATGCTCCGTTCATGTGTTCTAGACTTCGGTGGCAATTGGGATAAACACCTTCCGTTAGTCGAATTCTCGTACAACAACAGCTACCAGGCTAGCATCCAGATGGCACCTTTTGAGGCCTTATACGGAAGAAGATGTCGATCGCCTATTGTGTGGCACGAGATCGGTCACTCGCAACTAACCGGTCCGGAACTGCTACAAGAAACGACAGACAAAATCTTCCAAATTCGGGACAATCTAGCGAAGGCTCGAGATAGACAGAAGCTTCTCGCCGATAAAAAGCGCAAGCACCGTGAGTATGGCGTTGGTGACTACGTACTCCTAAAGGTATCACCTTGGAGGGGTGTAGTTCGATTCGGCAAAAAGGGGAAACTTGCGCCTCGGTATGTGGGACCTTTTTAAGATTCTGGAAAGGATCGGAAAAGTCGCCTACAGGCTCGAATTACCGGAAGAACTTAGCAATGTCCATCCGATCTTCCACGTGTCAAACCTCCGAAAGACCATCTACGAACCAGCCGTACATGTTCCTCTAGACGATTTACGAGTGAACGAAACATTGCACTTCGTGGAAAAGCCTGTCGAAATCATGGATCGCCAAACCAAAGAACTCAGGCGCTCACGCATTCCTATTGTGAAAGTCCGGTGGGAAGGCAAACAAGGCGCAGAGTTCACTTGGGAACTCGAAAGCGACATGAAGGCAAAGTATCCACAGCTGTTTAACGAAGAAGCAACGTCCAGCTAAGTAAGGCAAAGTGGCAATGTTGTAATAGAGAGTATTCGAGAGAGATTTCAGAGAATCTGAAATATGATACTATGTATGGAAGCCAACAGAAACCGCCGAAACTAATGAGGATCGAAATAAGAGAAACTAGAAAGAGAAAGTAGAGAAACAAAGGCAAAACATGATTCTTGGAGCTTGTACACGTCAAACGGATCTATTGAATCACGATTATTTATGCATTTTTGTATGTTTAATAACGAAAGTGTACTGATTTCGCACGTTGCACGGTCGGTTACGCAATCGAGTCAGGCCCGAAACCGACCCTGCAAGGACGAAGAAATAGCTCAAATCTGAGCGTGTTTGATCATCGCAATCGAGCAACCTGCTCAGATACCACTTGTAGGATCGATTTGACACCATTACGATTGTGTTAGTCACACACGTTCACGGATTCCGCACGTTGAACGTGTTGTTACGCAATCGGATCGGAGACGAATCCGGACCTACAATAATTCGAACTTCTTCCAAGCGATTTCAAATTAAAATCTGAAACTTTATAGGTTTTAAATCATGCATATTCGCTCACATGTGATTCACGAACTAGTTACAGCTCCAACTTAATTTCGGGACGAAATTTCCTAAACAAGGGGAGGCTGTAACACCCCGTGTTTTCACGAGTGAAAGTCAAAGTCAAGGTCAAAGTCAACGACCGATTTCGCGCGACGTGACTCGTAAAATTGTTTCTATTATATTTAGATTATGTGGAGTAAATGTCGTACATTACAATAATCAAGCCTCACCAATCAAAGTTTCGATCGATCTACGACTGTGAACGATAGCAAGTAACAATGCGATAAAGATGATCAAGCAAGCTAATCAAACCGACACCAAATCGTAACTCAAATTTCGTATTTTATTTGTCAGTTATACGTGTGTGTGTGCCTTACGTGTTACTTGTGCATGTTTATTTTATGATTGTGTGGTGATAATCAAGCGAACTCAATCGAACTCGAAGTCTAACTCGAATATGATCGAACCCGAACTCGAATCCCGAATCGAACCGTATAAGAAGTAGTTGGGACTGAAAGCAATTTGAATTAGGAAACCCTATCAAACCGCTCGTAAATCCGAGCCGAATCAACATCGCATCGAGCTCGCCCAAGGTGGTGGCATCCGCACGGATGGCCCATCCGCACGGATGGCCAATCCGCACGGATTGCCAGTCCGCACGGATGGCCAGTCCGCGCGGATGGCCAGTCTGCGCGGATAACCTACCCGGGTGCGTGCCATGCGCACGGCTCATCCTTTCCCTTTTTGGCATCCTATAAATACACGAGTCACTCTCCACTTTTTCCACTTTTGGCAAGTGACGTCCGAACCACACGCATTCTTCACCTTTTCTCAGATTTCTCTCAATCCAGGTAAGATCTTGTACTAATTCTTGCACATCTTTAATCACCACACCATTCTACACATTTCCATCTTTCAAATCTTCACTTTCAACCATGAAATCATCCGGATTTGGGGTATTCACGGGTGACGTCATCATGAAGTTCATAAGAACTTCATGCTTGGCTCCATTCCATCAAGAATATCTCCGATCTAAACGATTTCTACAAGTTTTTACAATAAATTCACCTAGATCTAAACTTTTCTAAGGATAAAAGAGTTGAAAGAAATAAACCTAAGTTCTCTCTTTCTTTTACCCTTAAAACCGGTGCGAATCCGATCAGTCCTAGTGTTTTGCTCGTCAATAGTGATACCCTAGTTCCAGATCTGGAGTTGTACCCTAGACAACTGATTTCGTGGTTAACCGGGACGACCGTTCAGAGTCACCGGCAGGCCGAGTTAGGGTGGTTCCTAACCGGTCTAGTCACGCGGGTGAGAACACAACTCCAAGTGGTTGCCACGTAATCAGAACGTCTCGACAAACGACAACAGAAACCAAGTGTAGACGAACGGAACAACCAGAGCAGTTGTCCGCACGGACAGGCTACCCGCACGGACTAGCCACCCGCACGGGTTACCATCCGCACGCACAGGTCATACGCATGGGTTGCTAACCGCACGGACTACCCTTGGGACCCACTTTCCAAGCGAGGTTTGAGTATCGACGAACGAGCAGTCCGGACAGACGACCTCTGAATGGATTACTCATCGGATCATGAGATACTAAGGCCTTAAAATGAAAATCGAGCAGACCCCACCCGCACGGCCAAGCCGTGCGCACGGACGGGCTATCCGGACGGATTGACTCTGCCCGCGCGCACAGGCTGTCCGCACGGACTACCATACGCACGGACCACCGACCGCGCGGCCGGCTTGAAAGGTAGAAACACTTTGGTGTTTTCTAAATGCTACAACGAAAACTCCAAAGCACAAGCCATCATACACAAACACATCTTAGGAAGAAACAATCCACTTGGACGTTTATCCACTCAAGCAATCTAACCATACGAGTAAGTCGTCCGCACGTATGACTCGTCCGCACGGGTTGCCACCCGCACAGACAGTCACACGCACGGATGACCTATCCGGATGGAACACCATCCGCACGCATCACCATCCGTACGGATAGGTCATCCTACCCACTCTCACTTGTACTGTTTTACGTGTCACTTATCGTTACGTTATCAAATCTATTCAGGCTAACCGAACTCGCTGAAAAACGCTCCCTTCAATCCATATCGCTGTGAGTATACTCGAACCCTTTTTGCTTTAACACTTTTGGGTGTTACATACGTTACAACTATTCAAACTACAACTATCACACTACTCAAGCTATTTTAACGCTTAACCATTATCGCATGTTATTCGTGGTCTATGAATGCTTGTTTGTTATGTTTACACATGGAATACTGTCTACCTGCCTTAGCAACGATAGTACTATAGTTTGGACTCAGCACCCGTCTCCACGGGGGTTGTTAAGGATCTTTTACTTGCATGGATTACAGTGGTAAACATGTATTGCGAACTGCCTCGGGCAGTCAACCCGCAGTCATTGGTATCGATGGATCTATGTCGATAACTAACGTGCTTCATTTCACTATGTGTACGTGCTGGTTATGCGTAAACGAATTCGAACTCTATATGCTATTATCAAACTTGTATGCTCACCTTTACATTTTATGTATTGACATTATTTTAACGTATGTGGCAGGTGCCTAGGTTGTTTATATGCTTCTCGGGCTGTGATGAAATTGAAGCTAGGAACTGGAGTCCTAGAAACCAACGAATGAATTAATTATGTTTAAATCTGAGTTGTCGGAACAGAATATTTGTTTAGTTATTGTCTGTAATAACTTGTTTTGCTATTTAAGACATGGTATGGGACATGTTAACTTAAATTGAATGGTAATGATAGTTGTTATGGAAACTTCTGGACAATCTGTTTCGCTCAGTGCCGCGCCCCGATGATTCCGCCATCGGTTGGGGTGTGACAGATTGGTATCAGAGCCATAACTATAGGGAATTAGGCAAGACTCGACCTAGTCCGGGTCGAAGTCTTAGAGACCTAGACTATAGTTAAGAACCAACAGACCAACTCACGCGAATGCGTAATTTCGCCACTATCACTCACTTTTCTTATCACAACACTCGAAATTTTCAAGCTATGAACGGGCAATAAGGCCGAGAATAGGTGTGAAAACCGCAAACTCTCGACTAAAGTTGCCTGATCAGCTTGCGTTTTAGTTACAAACGAGGAGAATTGTACCAAATCAGGAGTGAAATCCATATTTTGATGAATAATCTCCTCAATTTTTATCAAAAACAAGGACGAAGGTTGCAAGATAGGGGTGAATCCCTAACCTTGACGACTCGTCCCGCCTTTATACAGAACTCCACCAAAGTTCGATGGACTCCAACGATCTAAAGACACAATATAACCGATGGGAATTGCGCCAACGCCCAAGAAATCGAGGCAAAGGCATAGTCCTGGAGGTAATTGTGCAGGATCCTTGCGAATAATCGAGCCACTTTGGTTAGTCGAAGTCTATTAGCCACAGACAATCTACCTTCGATTTATCGATCTTTATGAAAATTTTATGCATTTTCTGTTATTTGTTAACGTTTTGAGGTACTATTGGTTACGACCCAACACTATTGCTTCTGCTAAAACACAAAACTCGCTCGACACAACATTTGCAGATCACTCGCGTTACACTGCTTTCGAACACCCGCAAACTCTGAATACTAGGTTTCTGTTTTCTGACTGCCTTAGTGACTAGGAATATATGTGTTTCTTGCTGTTGTGCTTACACGTTTAGGAATATTGTGATTAAGTGCTCTATGTGTTATGTGATTTTGTGCAATTCTGTGATTTTGTGACTAAATGCGGTTACATGGTACGTGTTACTGAGCTTTAGTAGTAGTAGACGTGTGAGGTGAGATACGAATACATATGTTGAGTTCCATGGCGGTGTCTATTGCAGACAATGTCGTCTGGATTCCGTCATCAACTCTCTCGCCAGGAAAAGAGAGACAAACGTCTTGCCTCTATCATCGCGAAAAGTGTAGCCAAGGCTGTAAGTGATGTCTACGAAAATGCCAGCAAATCATCTGAGGAATCAAGGACTGAGGGTCCTAAAGCTGCCGCAAGACCTTTCAGCTTCAAATAGTTCAAATCGTGTGGGCCGAAGGAATTCACAGGCGAAGGAGGTCCTACTGCTCTATTCCACTGGTTTGACTCTATCGAGGTTACTCTGCGACAAAGTGGTTGCCCTGATGACCTTCGAACTCTGAACGCTACCGGCGTCTTTCAGTCCCGTGCTTTGGACTGGTGGACGGCCGAGAGGAACAAGAGAGGGAATGATGCAGCTTACGGGTTGTCGTGGGATGAGCTCAAGGAAGTCATGCTGGAGGAATTATGCCCTCCTCACGAACGACAAAAGCTTGAAGATGAATTCTGGCACATACATCAGAAGGACGGAGACAATGCTGGTCTTACCGCTCGTTTCAAACAGCTCAGCATTATCTGTCCCGATCAAGTCAAGACTCCTGAGATCACCATCAAGAAGTACATCCGAGCCTTGCCCGACTGCGTTGCTGATTTTGTGCAAGCGGCTAAGACTACCACGATCGAAGAAACCTATCTGCTGGCCGCTGAGATCAATGACAAAAGGGTCAAAGCTGGGATGTGGGATAAGACCTCCAAGCATCTGCATCAAGCCACTACTGCTACACCAACTGCTGAACCCACGCCATCAAACAACAAGAGAAAGAACAAGAGGAAAAGCAACTCCACCAACAAGAACTGTGTGATCACTGCTGCACCAGTTCAGGCTGTACCTGCCCAACAGCGTCAAGTGGCGGCGCCTGTGGCCAATGCACCGCCTGCAAAGCGTGCATATACTGGACCACATCCACTCTGCCCTACTTGCACCTTTCATCACCCGACTGCTATTCAATGCCGCTTCTGTGCTCATTGCAACGTCTACGGCCACTTCACTGCCAACTGCCGTATTCGTCAAGCTCCTGCCAATCAAGCTCTACTCGCTGCCCCACAGGGTCAACAAGCTCCTCCGGCACCCGCAGTCAAAGCCAGAGCGTGCTTCACATGTGGCGACCCGAACCATTTCGCCAACATGTGCCCAAACAGGGTGGTGAAACAAGAACCCCAGCAGCCGCAGCAGCAACCACAGCAGCAACAGCCGCAGCAGCAACAGGCCGCACGTGCCAGAACTTTCAATCTCAACGTTCGTCAAGCCCAGGCCGACAACAACGTGGTCAATGGTATGTTCCTTGTGAATGGTATTTATGCTTCATGTTTGTTTGATACTGGAGCCGATAATTGCTTTGTGTCACTCGAATTTGAGAAACTCCTTAGTCGTAAGCGCTCTCGACTCTCCTCTGCATTCGAAGTTGAGGTCGCTACCGGAAGAACCGTCGCTGTAAACTCTGTTATTCGTGATTGCACACTCGAGCTCAATAATCACGTCTTCTCGATCGATCTCATTCCAATGCAACTAGGAAGTTTTGACGTCATAATAGGCATGGACTTTCTTCGCGAAAACCATGCCGAAGTTGTGTGCTTCGATAAAATGATTCGTTTTTCGCTCGCCAACGGGGATTCACTGTGCGTCTATGGAGATACTACTTCGAAGGGTCTCAAACTTATATCATGCCTACAAGCCAGCAAGTATCTCCGTAAGGAGTACAGGGCTTTTTTGGCTCATGTCGTAGCAGCGGAGAAGGAAAAGAAAGAGAAGAAGAAAGCGAAGGACGTTCCAGTGGTTCGAGAATTTCCCCGAGTCTTTCCCGAGGATCTTCCCGGACTACCTCCAAAGCGTGATATCGATTTTCGCATTGATCTTATTCCTGGAGCAAATCCTATTGCTAGAGCTCCCTACCGACTTGCGCCGTCCGAAATGCGCGAACTCTCAACCCAACTCCAGGAATTGCTTGAAAAAGGCTTTATTCGCCCGAGCACCTCTCCGTGGGGCGCACCAGTCCTTTTCGTCAAGAAGAAGGATGGGACGTTCCGGATGTGCATCGATTACCGGGAATTGAATAAGTTGACTATCAAGAATCGCTATCCTCTGCCTCGAATCGACGATTTGTTTGATCAACTACAGGGCGCTACGTGTTTCTCGAAGATCGACCTGCGTTCCGGATATCATCAGCTGCGTATACAGGAGGAGGACATTCCCAAAACAGCGTTTCGCACTCGTTACGGCCATTATGAATTCGTTGTCATGCCTTTTGGCCTAACCAATGCACCAGCAGTTTTCATGGATCTGATGAATCGAGTGTGTAAACCGTATCTTGACCGCTTCGTCATCGTGTTCATCGACGATGTCTTGATCTATTCCAAAACGAGATCCGAACACACGCAGCATCTACGTTTGGTTCTCGAGTTACTTCAGGGAAATTAACTCTACGCCAAATTCTCCAAGTGCGAATTTTGGTTGGGGGAGGTTCAATTCCTGGGTCACATCGTAAATAGTCAGGGCATTCACGTCGATCCTGCAAAGATTGAAGCTGTTAAGAGCTGGGTTACGCCTAAGAACCCGACTGAAGTCCGTTCCTTTCTCGGACTGGCGGGCTATTATCGACGATTTATCAACGGATTCTCGAAGATTGCTGTACCACTTACTTCTCTTACTCATAAGGATCAGCCTTTTGTCTGGGGAAACAAACAAGAGTCTGCCTTTCAAACCCTCAAATACATGCTTTGCAATGCTCCTGTTCTCACGCTACCCGACGGAAACGATAATTTCATTGTCTACTGTGATGCTTCTAACCTTGGTCTCGGTTGTGTCTTAATGCAGCGAGACAAGGTTATTGCTTACGCATCCCGTCAGCTCAAAATCCACGAGAAGAACTATACAACCCACGATCTCGAGCTAGGCGCAGTTGTTTTTGCATTAAAGATTTGGCGACACTACCTGTATGGTACTAAGTGTACGATCTTCACCGATCATAGGAGCCTACAACACATCTTTAATCAGAGGGAACTAAATATGCGTCAACGCCGATGGGTAGAGCTTCTCAACGACTACGACTGCGAGATTCGTTATCACCCAGGCAAAGCAAATGTTGTTGCCGACGCACTTAGCAGACGGAGTTATCTGCTTAGCACTCGAAATGTTCAAGCCCAGCACAATCTAGAAGCTCTTATTCGCGACGCCCAGCATGCATGTTTCAACGAGCGCACCTTGAAGAAAGAAAGGATCTACCACGACGGAGCCCAACTTGTGAGCAAATCAAACAGGATATTCCACTTTCTAGACAAAATCTGGATTCCCAAGCGAACTAACCTGCGACAAATCCTCATGGATGAAGCCCACAAATCCCGATACTCTATTCATCCCGGTGCTGACAAAATGTACCATGACCTTCGATATAGGTACTGGTGGCCGGGTATGAAACGGGATATCGCCCTCTACGTCGGAAGATGCCTAACCTGTGCTAGGGTCAAGGCCGAACATCAACGACCCTCTGGCTTGCTCGAACAACCTCCAATCCCCATGTGGAAGTGGGAGAGCATAGCTATGGATTTCGTAACCAAGCTTCCAAGCACGTCATCAGGTCACGACAGCATTTGGGTTATCATTGACCGTTTGACCAAATCAGCCCACTTTCTGCCAATACGAGAGGACTACAAGGTGGAACGATTAGCCCGAATCTACACTAACGAGATCATCTGTCGACATGGGATGCCTCGTGACATCATCTCTGACCGTGATGCTCGATTCACTTCGCGATTGTGGGGAACGTTTCAAACAGCACTAGGAACAACGCTTAATCTAAGCACTGCGTTCCACCCACAAACCGACGGTCAGAGCGAGAGAACGATTCGTACGCTTGAAGACATGCTCCGTTCATGTGTTCTAGACTTCGGTGGCAATTGGGATAAACACCTTCCGTTAGTCGAATTCTCGTACAACAACAGCTACCAGGCTAGCATCCAGATGGCACCTTTTGAGGCCTTATACGGAAGAAGATGTCGATCGCCTATTGTGTGGCACGAGATCGGTCACTCGCAACTAACCGGTCCGGAACTGCTACAAGAAACGACAGACAAAATCTTCCAAATTCGGGACAATCTAGCGAAGGCTCGAGATAGACAGAAGCTTCTCGCCGATAAAAAGCGCAAGCACCGTGAGTATGGCGTTGGTGACTACGTACTCCTAAAGGTATCACCTTGGAGGGGTGTAGTTCGATTCGGCAAAAAGGGGAAACTTGCGCCTCGGTATGTGGGACCTTTTTAAGATTCTGGAAAGGATCGGAAAAGTCGCCTACAGGCTCGAATTACCGGAAGAACTTAGCAATGTCCATCCGATCTTCCACGTGTCAAACCTCCGAAAGACCATCTACGAACCAGCCGTACATGTTCCTCTAGACGATTTACGAGTGAACGAAACATTGCACTTCGTGGAAAAGCCTGTCGAAATCATGGATCGCCAAACCAAAGAACTCAGGCGCTCACGCATTCCTATTGTGAAAGTCCGGTGGGAAGGCAAACAAGGCGCAGAGTTCACTTGGGAACTCGAAAGCGACATGAAGGCAAAGTATCCACAGCTGTTTAACGAAGAAGCAACGTCCAGCTAAGTAAGGCAAAGTGGCAATGTTGTAATAGAGAGTATTCGAGAGAGATTTCAGAGAATCTGAAATATGATACTATGTATGGAAGCCAACAGAAACCGCCGAAACTAATGAGGATCGAAATAAGAGAAACTAGAAAGAGAAAGTAGAGAAACAAAGGCAAAACATGATTCTTGGAGCTTGTACACGTCAAACGGATCTATTGAATCACGATTATTTATGCATTTTTGTATGTTTAATAACGAAAGTGTACTGATTTCGCACGTTGCACGGTCGGTTACGCAATCGAGTCAGGCCCGAAACCGACCCTGCAAGGACGAAGAAATAGCTCAAATCTGAGCGTGTTTGATCATCGCAATCGAGCAACCTGCTCAGATACCACTTGTAGGATCGATTTGACACCATTACGATTGTGTTAGTCACACACGTTCACGGATTCCGCACGTTGAACGTGTTGTTACGCAATCGGATCGGAGACGAATCCGGACCTACAATAATTCGAACTTCTTCCAAGCGATTTCAAATTAAAATCTGAAACTTTATAGGTTTTAAATCATGCATATTCGCTCACATGTGATTCACGAACTAGTTACAGCTCCAACTTAATTTCGGGACGAAATTTCCTAAACAAGGGGAGGCTGTAACACCCCGTGTTTTCACGAGTGAAAGTCAAAGTCAAGGTCAAAGTCAACGACCGATTTCGCGCGACGTGACTCGTAAAATTGTTTCTATTATATTTAGATTATGTGGAGTAAATGTCGTACATTACAATAATCAAGCCTCACCAATCAAAGTTTCGATCGATCTACGACTGTGAACGATAGCAAGTAACAATGCGATAAAGATGATCAAGCAAGCTAATCAAACCGACACCAAATCGTAACTCAAATTTCGTATTTTATTTGTCAGTTATACGTGTGTGTGTGCCTTACGTGTTACTTGTGCATGTTTATTTTATGATTGTGTGGTGATAATCAAGCGAACTCAATCGAACTCGAAGTCTAACTCGAATATGATCGAACCCGAACTCGAATCCCGAATCGAACCGTATAAGAAGTAGTTGGGACTGAAAGCAATTTGAATTAGGAAACCCTATCAAACCGCTCGTAAATCCGAGCCGAATCAACATCGCATCGAGCTCGCCCAAGGTGGTGGCATCCGCACGGATGGCCCATCCGCACGGATGGCCAATCCGCACGGATTGCCAGTCCGCACGGATGGCCAGTCCGCGCGGATGGCCAGTCTGCGCGGATAACCTACCCGGGTGCGTGCCATGCGCACGGCTCATCCTTTCCCTTTTTGGCATCCTATAAATACACGAGTCACTCTCCACTTTTTCCACTTTTGGCAAGTGACGTCCGAACCACACGCATTCTTCACCTTTTCTCAGATTTCTCTCAATCCAGGTAAGATCTTGTACTAATTCTTGCACATCTTTAATCACCACACCATTCTACACATTTCCATCTTTCAAATCTTCACTTTCAACCATGAAATCATCCGGATTTGGGGTATTCACGGGTGACGTCATCATGAAGTTCATAAGAACTTCATGCTTGGCTCCATTCCATCAAGAATATCTCCGATCTAAACGATTTCTACAAGTTTTTACAATAAATTCACCTAGATCTAAACTTTTCTAAGGATAAAAGAGTTGAAAGAAATAAACCTAAGTTCTCTCTTTCTTTTACCCTTAAAACCGGTGCGAATCCGATCAGTCCTAGTGTTTTGCTCGTCAATAGTGATACCCTAGTTCCAGATCTGGAGTTGTACCCTAGACAACTGATTTCGTGGTTAACCGGGACGACCGTTCAGAGTCACCGGCAGGCCGAGTTAGGGTGGTTCCTAACCGGTCTAGTCACGCGGGTGAGAACACAACTCCAAGTGGTTGCCACGTAATCAGAACGTCTCGACAAACGACAACAGAAACCAAGTGTAGACGAACGGAACAACCAGAGCAGTTGTCCGCACGGACAGGCTACCCGCACGGACTAGCCACCCGCACGGGTTACCATCCGCACGCACAGGTCATACGCATGGGTTGCTAACCGCACGGACTACCCTTGGGACCCACTTTCCAAGCGAGGTTTGAGTATCGACGAACGAGCAGTCCGGACAGACGACCTCTGAATGGATTACTCATCGGATCATGAGATACTAAGGCCTTAAAATGAAAATCGAGCAGACCCCACCCGCACGGCCAAGCCGTGCGCACGGACGGGCTATCCGGACGGATTGACTCTGCCCGCGCGCACAGGCTGTCCGCACGGACTACCATACGCACGGACCACCGACCGCGCGGCCGGCTTGAAAGGTAGAAACACTTTGGTGTTTTCTAAATGCTACAACGAAAACTCCAAAGCACAAGCCATCATACACAAACACATCTTAGGAAGAAACAATCCACTTGGACGTTTATCCACTCAAGCAATCTAACCATACGAGTAAGTCGTCCGCACGTATGACTCGTCCGCACGGGTTGCCACCCGCACAGACAGTCACACGCACGGATGACCTATCCGGATGGAACACCATCCGCACGCATCACCATCCGTACGGATAGGTCATCCTACCCACTCTCACTTGTACTGTTTTACGTGTCACTTATCGTTACGTTATCAAATCTATTCAGGCTAACCGAACTCGCTGAAAAACGCTCCCTTCAATCCATATCGCTGTGAGTATACTCGAACCCTTTTTGCTTTAACACTTTTGGGTGTTACATACGTTACAACTATTCAAACTACAACTATCACACTACTCAAGCTATTTTAACGCTTAACCATTATCGCATGTTATTCGTGGTCTATGAATGCTTGTTTGTTATGTTTACACATGGAATACTGTCTACCTGCCTTAGCAACGATAGTACTATAGTTTGGACTCAGCACCCGTCTCCACGGGGGTTGTTAAGGATCTTTTACTTGCATGGATTACAGTGGTAAACATGTATTGCGAACTGCCTCGGGCAGTCAACCCGCAGTCATTGGTATCGATGGATCTATGTCGATAACTAACGTGCTTCATTTCACTATGTGTACGTGCTGGTTATGCGTAAACGAATTCGAACTCTATATGCTATTATCAAACTTGTATGCTCACCTTTACATTTTATGTATTGACATTATTTTAACGTATGTGGCAGGTGCCTAGGTTGTTTATATGCTTCTCGGGCTGTGATGAAATTGAAGCTAGGAACTGGAGTCCTAGAAACCAACGAATGAATTAATTATGTTTAAATCTGAGTTGTCGGAACAGAATATTTGTTTAGTTATTGTCTGTAATAACTTGTTTTGCTATTTAAGACATGGTATGGGACATGTTAACTTAAATTGAATGGTAATGATAGTTGTTATGGAAACTTCTGGACAATCTGTTTCGCTCAGTGCCGCGCCCCGATGATTCCGCCATCGGTTGGGGTGTGACAACTTCAAATCCTTCATTGAATCTCAGGATGCACGTATGTGGATATGTATTGAAGATGGGTACATAAACCCTACACATGATTATGAGGGCAGACCACGTAGAACAGACTATGTGAACATGCAAGAGGATGATAAAAAGATGTATGAGGCTGAAAAGAGAGCCTTGGTTGCGATAAAGATGTCTTTACCTGATAGCATGAAGCATACCTTCACAAAGTACAATAATTCAAAGGATATGTGGGATGCATTACAAAAGCGATATCAGGGGAATGAGAGTGCCACTCAGGCATTCATGGCAGAGATAGTGTCAGTTGATGAGGCTGAAACTACTGTGAGTGATGCTGAATCTGAAGTGGAGAATGCTGAAGCTCAAGTGGAGAATGCTGAAGCAAAAGTGGATGCTGAAGTAGGGAAAGAGAGTGAAGCTGAACAGGTTGTTGCTGATGAAACCTCAGAAGTTCATGAGGAAAAGGTACAATCTAATTCTGTGTGTTTAAGATGTCGTGAACTACAGGGTGAGATTGACAGGTTGAGAACACAAAACCAAAGTCTGGTAAGCGAGATGTCGAACGTAAAAGAGTCAAACTTTTTTACTAAAAGAAATGAATCTACATACTCGAAGAAGATAAGAGGTTATGAAGCTGAAATTGAAGCTTTAACTTGCAAATTGAATGAAAAACTTCAAGTCATAGACTTAGCTCATGACATGATGGCTGAGAAAACAAAAGAGATTTCTGAAAAATGCAATGAGTTGTCAGATGCACAACTTAAAATTGTTGAACTTGAAAAGAAATTGAGTCAATTCAGAGATTCGTCTTTTGTAATGAAACACATGATGGGTGGGTTAAAGAAGAGTAATGACAAGACCAGTGTGGGCTTCCAGGGCTTTAATGAAGTTCCACCTCCTCTTAGTCATGACTATTCATTCCTGCCTAGTGAAGATGAGCTAGCAAACTTTATGGCATCTGCACCAAGTAGTTTCGGATCCACATCAAGTCAAGGTGATGGATCTGAGAGTGATGATTTGAAAAGGAAAAATTCACCGCCTAAGAATAAAAATCAAGCTTTTGTTAAAAAGATTAATTTTGTTCAAGGTAGTGATATGAAAAATGAAACAATTGTTATTGAAAATGAATCAAATGTAGAGTTTGCTAAAAATAAAAACAAAGAAAAATCTGAATCCAAGCAAACTAAACAAGGATCATCACCATCTGATAAGGGATCTACCTCAGAGACTTCAGCTAAGAAGTCTTTGAAAAGGAGATCGTGCTTCAAATGTCACACCAAGGGACATGTAGCTAGCTGCTGTCCTAACAAAAAGAGTGAAGCACAAGTGAGTGAGAGGAAGAGAGAGAAGTCACCAGAAAATAGTGGTGATAAACAGGAGAAAGTTGCAAATTCTCCAAAGAAATCTGCTCCTAAGCAACCAGAAAATGTTGCTGTTGGTGTAGATAAGGCTGAAAAAGGAACTCCACAAGTTCCTCGTTTTCAAAGAAATCAACCAAGATTTCAGCATAGATCTCCACCAGGCAGATTTGAGAGACCTAGAAGCAGTTCACCTAGAATGAACAATTTTAATAATAATTCAAATAATTTCAGAAGTCAATGTCAATATCAAAATCGATACCAAAATGATGGTGGTCGAACTTTTTATAACAATGGCTTTAGAAATTACAACAATAATGCTTCTTGGAATCAAAATTCAAGGTACCAAAATCAAAATTTCCAAAGGTCAAATAGTCCAAATACATATAGGAACCCTCAGGACCATAGACCTTATGGAAATCAAAACCCAATTCCATCAACAGGTCTGAGATCCAAGACTCCAGTTAGGAGTAATGGATATTGGATGGATGTTCAAGTGGTTGGTGAATTTGGACGACCCAAGACCATTAAGGCTTGGGTCCCCCAATCTAACTAATTTCTTAGTTGGTATGTGCAGGAGCTGCTAAGGAGGATTATCAACTTATGTTGATAGTGGCTGCTCTAGGCACGTGAAGGGGGATGTGAGATTGTTGATATATATATATTGATTGATTTGAATTGAAGTTCAAAGTGCTGAGTCTACACACTAGATAACCTGGCAGATCTTTATACTAAAGCTTTTGACAGGGCTCGCTTTGAACATTTAGTCGAACTCAACGGGATGAGGAATCCTGAATAACTGGTTTTTCATAAGAATTTTTGTAAATAGTTTACTTTTTTTTTCTTAAAAAATCAAAAATAAAAAAAAAATTGAAAAATCAAAAACATAAAAAAAATAGAAAATAAAAAAATGAGTTATCACTGTGTGAAAAAGAAGAAATGATAGTACATCGGCAAGTTAGACTGTCACACTGAAATGAAATTAAATTGCTTAAGTGTGATAGCAGTTTCATCATATGATGTACCAGTAGGCAAAAAGCATGAAATAATCAACTTACCAATGTGATATAAATCTAAATGAACTGTGTATGAGTGGGGAACACATCAGTGGTGTATGGTTTAATGACCTTAAATCTTGCGTTGATAGATTGCCAAAATCTGAAGTTTTGGGTCTTTATACTGTATTTCATCTGGGGATATCTTGGCTGTCCTTCTGTTCAGAACTAAAATTGTACATGACCCCATGAAAGAAAGTCACTTGGAATTAGCTCATTTCTATTTGAATGTCTGTATGTTGTCCCGATACACACAATTTTGATCTGATTCTGAAATCTTCACTGAAAAAAGTCGTGTACCTCCTCTGCTGCATCCAGATATATGCTGACCTGGAGGTGCTAGGCAACGACAGCTTCTGCTGCATCCAGATACATGCTGACCTAGTTGTACGTTGTCGAGCTATAGATCTAATACACCCGAAAGAGGCCCTCAAGTGCCCAAAAGAAACCCAAGAAACCTATATCAAACTGAGAAAAACTCATTTGATCTGTATATTATACCATCTCTGCTAAAGATCTATTCTGTTCTCTTCTCAACCTATTCCCAGTTAAGATTTCAGAAATCTGGATTGGACTTGTGAAATATGTGGTAGGGAAGATACTTGCATGATAGAGTGTGTTGTTTATATTTCCAGGATTTGATTAGTATTTATTTGGGTGTTCATTGTTAAGCAATCAAAACATGATAAAACAGATTATATGCAGACCTAGACATTGTCAGGATATCTTAAAGGATGACATCAGTATACTCACCTACTACGATGAATCTTTGTGCATACCTTGATCGCGGGGGTATATCCTGAAGTGGGACACACTAATATATCAGAAATAATATTACCTTAACGTATCATACGGTAATGGTACTTGAAATGTTCATGCATTTTGTTTAAGTGGACAAACATACTGGTAATCGTCTTGAACTGCTTTTCACGAAAAATTAAATAAAGAATTAACTACAAGTGTGAAACAGTTTGATTGTGCTGATATGATCTTCTTACCAGTGATTCTCACAAAAACAGAGTGTTTATTGCTTTTGTTATTTACTTGCTTTCAGAAAATATAAAAATCCAAAAATAGTGTTTCTTTTTCTGTTTAAAATTCTTAACGTACGGAAAACTGTTATTCTTGGAGGAATTGTTACTGATAGGGGGAGACGGTGTTAGAAAGTGAGTTCAAAATTTTAAATCATGCGGGTTATAGGGTGTGTGATTAAAAAGTTTTGCGTGTTGGTGAAGAAATTAAGAATGCTTAATCTGTGATATAATCTCTTGAAAAATAATAATTTGTTTAACTTATGTTGAAAAATTCTTATGGTTTCTCGAGATGTTTGTTTTATAGTATACAGATTGAAGCGGTATGTTGCTGAGAAGTTAAAGTGATGAGTTGCTGTGAAGATGAGAGTTTGATTGGATGCATGGTAGAACCTCCTTTCTACATTGCAGACAAGTTGATGAGATTGAAGATTGCTATTCAAATGCTGAACTGGAGTTTACTCAAACGCTAAAGTTTTTGAAGATTTGGTGATTGGATGCATCAGCTTAGGGGGAGTCTGTTGCTGACAGAAGCTATTGAAGCTGAAGCTATCCAAAGACCAAAGACAGTGCAAGACTACATGAAGATTGCAAGATGACTGAAGACAAAGTTATTTTATGAAGCTATTGTCAAGGGGGAGTTTGTTGGTGCATGTTTGTGACAACAGCTTAGATTTGGTCTTTGGATATCTTGTAATTAGTTAAACGATAAACAGTTAGCGGGTTTAGCTTTGTATTAGTGAGATTATAGAGTTTGGGCTACATAACCCACATTGGGTGTATGGGGGCGAATTGGGCCTGTCCAATTCGCAGTCCATGATGTTTAACCAAGCCCAAGTAGCAAACCTTGTGTTATATAAACAAGGTTAGGCTTTAGGGTTTAGGTTAATCAGCCAAAACATAATTTGAGAGGCATTGAAATTCGTGAGTGTAACACCCCGTGTTTTCACGAGTGAAAGTCAAAGTCAAGGTCAAAGTCAACGACCGATTTCGCGCAACGTGACTCGTAGAATTGTTTGTATGATATTTAGATTATGTGGAGTAAATGTTGTACATGACAATGATCGAGTCATACTAACCATATTTCAATCGACCTACGGCTGTGAAGGATAGGAAGTAACAATGCGATAAAGTTAATCAAGCTATGCTAATCAAATCGACATCGAATCGTAACTCGAGCTATGAATTTTACTTGTCATTATACGTGTGTGTGTGCCTTACGTGTTACCTGTGCATGATTATTTTATGATTATTTTATGTTGGGATAATCAAGCGAACTCAATCGAACTCAAAGCCTAACTCGAATGTAAACAAACCCGAACCCAAATTCCAAGTCGAACCTTATAAGAAGTAGTTGGGACTGAAAGTAATTTAAATTAGGAAACCCTATCGAACCGCTCGCAAATCTGAACCAAATCAACATCGCATCGAGCTCACCCAAGGAAGTGGCATCCGCACGGATGGCCAATCCGCACGGATTGCCAGTCCGCACGGATGGCCAGTCCGCGCGGATAGCCTCCCCATGTGCGTGCCATGTGCACGGCTCACCCCTTTCCCTTTTTGGCATCCTATAAATAAACGGGTCACTCTCCACTTTTTTCCACTTTTGGCAAGTGACGTCCGAACCACACGCATTCTTCACCTTTTCTCAGATTTCTCTCAATCCAGGTAAGATCTTGCACTAATTCTTGTACATCTTTGATCACTACACCATTTTACGCATTTCCATCTTTCAAATCTTCACTTTCAACCATGAAATCATCCGGATTTGAGGTATTCACGGGTGACGTCATCATGAAGTTCATAAGAACTTCATGCTTGGCTTCATTCCATCAAGAATATCTCAGATCTAAGCGATTTCTACGAGTTTTTTTACAATAATTTCACCTAGATCTAAACTTTTCTAAGGATAAAAGAGTTGAAAGAAATAAACCTAAGTTCTCTTCTTCTTTTGCCCTTAAAACCGGTACGAATCCGATCGGTTTTAGTGTTCTACTAGTCAATAGTAATGCACTAGTTCTAGATCCGGAATCCTACCCATAGACAACTGATATCGGGGTTAACCGGGATAACCGTTCTGAGTCGCCGACAGGCCGAGTTAGGGTGATTCCTGACCGGTCCAGTCACGCGGGTGAGAACACAACTTGAGTGGTTGACACGAGATCAGAACGTCTCGATAAACGACAACAGGAACCAAGTGTAGACGAACGGAACAACCAGGCCAGTTGTCCGCACGGACAAGCTGTCCGCACGGACTAGCTGTCCGCACGGACGAGCCGTACGCACGTACAGGTCATACGCACGTACAGGTCATACGCACGGGTTGTCATCCGCCCGGACTGCCCTTGGGACCCACTTCCCAAGCTAGGTTTGAGTATCGACGAATGAGCAATCCGGACGGACGACCTCTGAATGGATTACTCATCGGATCATGAGATACTAAGGCCTTAAGATGAAACTCAAACAATCCTCATCCGCACGGCCAAGCCGTACGCACGGACAGGCTATCCGGACGGATTGTCTCTACCAGCGCGCACAGGCTGCCCGCACGGACTACCATACGCACGGACCGCCGTCCGCGCGGCCGGCTTGAAAGGTAGAAACACTTTGGTGTTTTCTAAATGCTACAACGAAAACTCCAAAGCACAAGCCATCATACACAAACACATCTTAGGAAGAAACAATCCACTTGAACATTTATCCACACAAGCAATCTAACCGTACGGATAAGCCGTCCGCACGCATAACCAGTCCGCACGGGTTGTCACCCGCACGGACAGTCACACGCACGGATGACCTATCCGGATGGAACACCGTCCGCACGCATCACCATCCACACGCATCACCATCCGTATGGATAGGTCATGCGCACGGATGACTTCTATTCACGGATAACTGATCCGCACGATTAGTCATCCTACCCACTCTCACTTGTACTGTTTTACGCGTCACTTATCGTTACATTATCGAATCTATTCAGGCTAACCGTACTCGCTGTAAAGCGCTCCCTTCAATCCATATCACTGTGAGTATACTCGAACCCTTTTTGCTTTAGCACTTTTGGGTGTTACATACGTTACAACTATTTCAACTACAGCAATCACACTACTCAAGCTATTTTAAACGCTAAACCATTAATGCATGCTATACGTGGCTTATGAATGCTTGTTTGTTATGTTTACACATGGAATGCTGTCTACCTGCCTTAGCAACAATAGTACTATAGTTTGGACTCAGCACCCGTTCACACGGTGGTTGTTAAGGATCTCTTACTTGCATGGATTACAGTGGTAATCATGTATTGCGAACTGCCTCGGGCAGTCAACCCGCAGTCATTGGTATCGATGGATCTATGTCGATAACTAACGTGCTTCATTGCTCTATGTGTACGTGCTGGTTATGCGTAAACGAATTCGAACTCTATATGCTATTATCAAACTTGTATGCTCACCTTTACATTTTATGTATTGACATTATTTTAACGTATGTGACAGGTGCCTAGGTTGTTTATATGCTTCTCGGGCTGTGATGAAATCGAAGCTAGGAACTGGAGTCCTAGAAACCAACCAATAAATTGTTATGTTTAAATCTGAGTCGTCGGAACAGAATATTTGTTTAGTTTTTGTCTGTAATAACTTGTTTTGCTATTTGAGACATGGTATGGGACATGTTAACTTAAATTGAATGGTAATGATAGTTGTTATGGAAACTACTGGACAATCTGTTTCGCTCAGTGCCGCGCCCCGATGATTCCGCCATCGGTTGGGGTGTGACAGATTGGTATCAGAGCCATAACTATGGGGAATTAGGCAAGACTCGACCTAGTCCGGGTCGAAGTCTTAGAGACCTAGACTATAGTTAAGAACCAACAGACCAACTCACGCGGATGCGTAATTTCGCCACTATCACTTACTCTTTTCTATCATTGCACTCGAAATTTTCAAGTTGTGAGCAGGCAATAAGGCCGAGAATAGGTGTGAAAACCGCAAACTCTTGACTAAAGTTGCCTGGTCAGCTTGCGTTTTAGCTACAAACGAGGAGAATTATACCAAATCAGGAGTGAAATCCATATTTTGATGAATAATCTCCTCAATTTTTATCAAAAACGAGGACGAAAGTTGCAAGATAGGGGTGAATCCCTAACCTTGACGGCTCGTCCCGCTTTTATACAAGCTCCACCAAAGTTCGATGGACTCCAACGGTCTAAAGACACAACCTAACCAAAGGGAATTACGCCAACGCCCAGGAATCGAGGCAAAGGCAAAGTCCTGGAGGTCGTTGTGCAGGATCCTTGCGAATGGTCGAACTACTTTGGTTAGTCGAAGTCTATTAGCCGCAGACAATCTACCTTCGATTTATCGATCTTTATGAAAATTTTACGCTTTTCCTGTTATTCGTTAACGTTTTGAGATACTAATTGGTTTCGACCCAACGCTATTGCTTCTGCTAAAACACAAAACCCACAACTCATCGCTAGTGAATCGACAGTAGAGCAGTTAGAATACTTTGTACGCTCATAGGTGCTTTTAGTGACTAAGTATATGTGTTTCTAGCTGTTGTGCTTATGTGGTTAGGAATGTTGTGATTATGTGCACTACATGATTATGTGATTTTTGTGCAACTCTGTGATTCTGTGATTATATGCGTCTACATGGTACGTATTACTGAGCTTTAGTAGTAGTAGACGTGTGAGGTGAGATTCGAATACATGTGTTGAGTTCCATGGCGATGTCTATTGCAGACAATGTCGTCAGGATCCCGTCAACAACTCTCTCGTCAGGAAAAGAGGGACAGACGTCTTGCTTCTATCGTCGCGAAAGCTGTAGCAAAGGCTGTGAGCGATGTCTGCGAGAATGCCAGCAAGTCATCCGAGGAATCGAGGACTGAGGGTCCTAAAGCTGCCACGAGACCTTTCAGCTTCAAACAATTCAAGTCATGTGGACCGAAAGAATTCACAGGCGAAGGAGGTCCTACTGCTCTATTCCACTGGTTTGACTCTATCGAGGTTACTCTGCGACAAAGTGGTTGCCCTGATGACCTTCGAACTCTGAACGCTACCGGCGTCTTTCAGTCCCGTGCCTTGGACTGGTGGACGGCCGAGAGGAACAAGAGAGGGAATGATGCCGCTTACGGTTTGTCGTGGGATGAGCTCAAGGAGGTCATGCTGGAGGAATTATGCCCTCCTCACGAGCGTCAGAAGCTTGAAGATGAATTTTGGCACATACATCAGAAGGATGGAGACAATGCTGGTCTCACAGCTCGCTTCAAACAGCTCAGCATCATCTTTCCTGACCAGGTCAAGACCCCTGAGATGACCATCAAGAAGTACATCCGAGCCCTACCCGACTGCGTTGCTGATTTCGTACAAGCGGCTAAGACTACCACAATCGAAGAAACCTATCTGCTGGCCGCTGAGATCAATGACAAAAGGGTCAAGGCTGGGATGTGGGATAAGACCTCCAAGCATCTGCATCAAGCCACTACTGCTACACCAACTGCTGAACCTACGTCGTCGAGCAACAAGAGAAAGAACAAGAGAAAGAACAACTCCACCAACAAGAACTGTGCGATTTCTGCTGCACCGATCCAAGCTTTACCTGCTCAACAGCGTCAAGTAGTGGCGCCTGTGGCCAATGCACCGCCTGCAAAGCGTGCATATACTGGACCACACCCACTCTGCCCTACCTGCACCTATCATCACCCGACTGCTATTCAATGCCGCTTCTGTGCTCATTGCAACGTCTACGGCCACTTTACTGCCAACTGCCGTATTCGTCAAGCTCCTGCCAATCAAGCTCTACTCGCTGCCCCACACGGTCAACAAGCTCCTCCGGCACCCGCAGTCAAAGCCAGAGCATGCTTCACATGTGGCGACCCGAACCATTTCGCCAACATGTGCCCAAACAGGGTGGTGAAGCAAGAACCCCAGCAGCCACAGCAGCACCCACAGCAGCAACAACAGCAGCAGCAACAGGCCGCACGAGCCAGAACTTTCAATCTCAACGTGCGTCAAGCCCAGGCCGACAAAAACGTGGTCAATGGTACGTTCCTTGTGAATGGTATTTATGCTTCATGTTTGTTTGATACTGGAGCCGATAATTGCTTTGTGTCACTCGAATTTGAGAAACTACTTAGTCGTAAACGTTCTCGACTCTCCTCTGCATTCGAAGTTGAAGTCGCTACCGGAAGAACCGTCGCTGTAAACTCTGTTATTCGTGATTGCACTCTCGAACTCAACAATCACATCCTCTCAATCGATCTCATTCCAATGCAACTAGGAAGCTTTGATGTCATAGTAGGCATGGACTTTCTTCGCGAAAACCATGCCGAAGTTGTGTGCTTCGATAAAAAGATTCGTTTTTCGCTCGCCAACGGAGATTCATTGTGCGTTTATGGTGATACTACTTCAAAGGGTCTCAAGCTTATGTCATGTCTACAAGCCCGCAAGTATCTCCGTAAGGAATACAGGGCTTTCTTGGCTCATGTCGTAGCAGCGGAGGAGGAAAAGAAAGAAAAGAAGAAAGTAAAAGACGTTCCAGTGGTTCGAGAATTTCCTCAAGTTTTTCCAGAGGATCTTCCCGGGCTACCTCCAAAGCGTGATATCGATTTCCGCATTGACCTTATTCCTGGAGCTAATCCTATCGCCAGAGCTCCTTATCGACTCGCGCCGTCCGAAATGCGCGAACTCTCAACCCAACTCCAGGAATTGCTTGAAAAAGGCTTTATTCGCCCGAGCACCTCTCCGTGGGGCGCACCTGTCCTTTTCGTTAAAAAGAAGGACGGGTCGTTCCGGATGTGCATCGACTACCGGGAATTGAATAAGTTGACTATCAAGAACCGCTATCCTCTGCCTCGAATCGACGATTTGTTTGATCAGCTACAAGGCGCTACGTGTTTCTCGAAGATCGACCTACGTTCCGGATACCATCAGCTGCGTATACAGGAGGAGGATATACCCAAAACCGCGTTTCGCACTCGTTACGGCCACTACGAATTCGTTGTCATGCCTTTTGGCCTGACCAATGCACCAGCAGTTTTCATGGATCTGATGAATCGAGTGTGTAAACCGTATCTTGACCGCTTCGTCATCGTGTTCATCGACGATGTCTTGATCTATTCCAAAACGAGAGCCGAACACGCGCAGCATCTACGTTTGGTTCTCGAGTTACTCCAAGGGAACCAACTCTACGCCAAATTCTCCAAGTGTGAGTTTTGGTTGGGGGAGGTTCAGTTTCTGGGACATTGTAAAGAGTCAGGGTATTCATGTCGATCCTGCGAAGATCGAAGCTGTTAAGAGCTGGGTTACGCCTAAGAACCCGACCGAAGTCCGCTCCTTTCTCGGACTAGCGGGCTATTATCGACGATTCATCGAAGGATTCTCGAAGATTGCCGTACCACTCACTTCTCTCACCCATAAGGACCAGCCTTTCGTCTGGGGAACCAAACAAGAGTCTGCCTTCCGAACCCTCAAGTACATGCTTTGCAATGCTCCTGTTCTGACGCTACCCGACGGAAACGATAATTTCATTGTCTACTGTGATGCTTCTAACCTTGGTCTCGGGTGTGTCTTAATGCAACGAGACAAGGTTATAGCTTACGCATCTCGTCAGCTCAAAATCCACGAGAAGAACTATACAACCCACGATCTCGAGCTAGGCGCAGTCGTTTTTGCATTAAAGACCAGGCGACACTACCTGTATGGTACCAAGTGTACGATCTTCACCGATCATAAGAGCCTACAGCACATCTTTAATCAGAGGGAACTGAATATGCGTCAACGCCGATGGGTAGAACTTCTCAACGACTACGACTGCGAGATTCGTTATCATCCAGGCAAGGCAAATGTTGTTGCCGACGCACTTAGCAGACGGAGCTATCTGCTTAGCACCCGTAATGTTCAAGCCCAGCACAATCTAGAAGCTCTTATCCGCGACGCCCAGCATGCATGTTTCAACGAGCGCACTTTGAAGAAAGAAAGAATCTACCACGATGGAGCCCAACTTGTGAGCAAATCAAACGGGATATTCCACTTCTTAGACAAAATCTGGATTCCCAAGCGAACTAACCTGCGACAGATCATCATGGACGAAGCCCACAAATCCCGATACTCTATTCATCCCGGTGCTGACAAAATGTACCATGACCTTCGATATAGGTACTGGTGGCCGGGCATGAAACGAGATATCGCTCTCTACGTCGGAAAATGCCTAACCTGCGCTAGAGTCAAGGCTGAACACCAACGACCCTCTGGCTTGCTCGAACAACCTCCAATCCCCATGTGGAAGTGGGAGAGCATAGCTATGGATTTCGTAACCAAGCTTCCAACCACGTCATCAGGTCACGACAGCATTTGGGTTGTTATTGACCGTTTGACCAAATCAGCCCACTTTCTGCCGATACGAGAAGACTACAAGGTGGAACGATTAGCCCGAATCTACACCGACGAGATCATTTGTCGACATGGGACGCCTCGTGACATCATCTCTGATCGTGATGCTCGATTCACTTCGCGATTGTGGGGAACGTTTCAAACGGCACTCGGTACAACGCTTAATCTAAGTACTGCGTTCCACCCACAAACCGACGGTCAGACTGAAAGAACGATTCGTACGCTTGAAGACATGCTCCGTTCGTGTGTTCTAGACTTCGGTGGTAATTGGGATAGACACCTTCCGTTAGTCGAATTCTCGTACAACAACAGCTACCAGGCTAGTATCCAGATGGCACCTTTCGAGGCCTTATACGGAAGAAGATGTCGATCGCCTATTGTGTGGCACGAGATCGGTCACTCGCAACTAACCGGTCCGGAGCTGCTACAAGAAACGACAAACAAAATTTTCCAAATTCCGGACAATCTAGCGAAGGCTCGTGATAGACAGAAGCTTCTCGCCGATAAAAAGCGCAAGCACCGTGAGTATGGCGTTGGTGACTACGTACTCCTAAAGGTATCACCTTGGAAGGGTGTTGTCCGATTCGGCAAAAAGGGGAAACTTGCGCCTCGATATGTGGGACCTTTTAAGATTCTGGAAAGAATCGGAAAAGTCGCCTACAGGCTCGAATTACCGGAAGAACTTAACAATGTCCATCCGATCTACCACGTGTCAAACCTCCGAAAGAGCATCTACGACCCAGATTTACATGTTCCTCTAGATGATTTACGAGTGAACGAAACATTACACTTCGTGGAAAAGCCTGTCGAAATCATGGATCGCCAAACCAAAGAACTCAGGCGCTCACGCATTCCTATTGTAAAAGTCCGGTGGGAAGGCAAACAAGGCGCGGAGTTCACTTGGGAACTCGAGAGCGACATGAAGGCAAAGTATCCACAGTTATTCAACGAGTGAGTAATGACTGGGGAGAAAAGGCAAGGTGGCAATATTGTAAATGAGAGAAACTAGAGAGAGAAAGCTCTTGTACGTTATCGGATCAATCAATAGAATCACGTCATTAGTACGTTCTTGTCTGTTCGATCTCACTCGTGCACGGATTCCGCACGTCGCACGATCGGTTACGCAATCGAATCGGTTCGAAACCGACCCTACAAAGATGAAGAAATTGCTCAAATCTGAGCGTGTTTGATCTCGCAACCGAACACCTGCTCGGACACCACTTGTAGGACCGATTTGACACCGTTACGACTGTGTTGACCCTGATCGCGCAAGGATTCCACACGAATTGTTATCCATGCAGTGAACATCGACAACAGTTTTCAACATTTTCTAACAAAATCTCAGATTTCTCCCAAACGACTTCGAATTAAAATCTGAAACTTTATAGGCTTTTAGATCACGTATATTCGCACATCATATCCAAAAATGAGCGAATCTTAACCGTAAAACCCTGGTTAACTTGACGATTTCCCATGATCCAAACGAAGGACTCTCACACGTGATTCACGAACTAGTTACAGCTTTCAGCCTAATTTCGGGACGAAATTTCCTAAACAAGGGGAGGCTGTAACACCCCGTGTTTTCACGAGTGAAAGTCAAAGTCAAGGTCAAAGTCAACGACCGATTTCGCGCAACGTGACTCGTAGAATTGTTTGTATGATATTTAGATTATGTGGAGTAAATGTTGTACATGACAATGATCGAGTCATACTAACCATATTTCAATCGACCTACGGCTGTGAAGGATAGGAAGTAACAATGCGATAAAGTTAATCAAGCTATGCTAATCAAATCGACATCGAATCGTAACTCGAGCTATGAATTTTACTTGTCATTATACGTGTGTGTGTGCCTTACGTGTTACCTGTGCATGATTATTTTATGATTATTTTATGTTGGGATAATCAAGCGAACTCAATCGAACTCAAAGCCTAACTCGAATGTAAACAAACCCGAACCCGAATTCCAAGTCGAACCTTATAAGAAGTAGTTGGGACTGAAAGTAATTTAAATTAGGAAACCCTATCGAACCGCTCGCAAATCTGAACCAAATCAACATCGCATCGAGCTCACCCAAGGAAGTGGCATCCGCACGGATGGCCAATCCGCACGGATGGCCAATCCGCACGGATTGCCAGTCCGCACGGATAGCCTCCCCGGGTGCGTACCATGTGCACGGCTCACCCCTTTCCCTTTTTGGCATCCTATAAATACACGGGTCACTCTCCACTTTTTTCCACTTTTGGCAAGTGACGTCCAAACCACACGCATTCTTCACCTTTTCTCAGATTTCTCTCAATCCAGGTAAGATCTTGCACTAATTCTTGTACATCTTTGATCACTACACCATTTTACGCATTTCCATCTTTCAAATCTTCACTTTCAACCATGAAATCATCCGGATTTGAGGTATTCACGGGTGACGTCATCATGAAGTTCATAAGAACTTCATGCTTGGCTTCATTCCATCAAGAATATCTCAGATCTAAGCGATTTCTACGAGTTTTTTTACAATAATTTCACCTAGATCTAAACTTTTCTAAGGATAAAAGAGTTGAAAGAAATAAACCTAAGTTCTCTTCTTCTTTTGCCCTTAAAACCGGTACGAATCCGATCGGTTTTAGTGTTCTACTCGTCAATAGTAATGCACTAGTTCTAGATCCGGAATCCTACCCATAGACAACTGATATCGGGGTTAACCGGGATAACCGTTCTGAGTCGCCGACAGGCCGAGTTAGGGTGATTCCTGACCGGTCCAGTCACGCGGGTGAGAACACAACTCCAGTGGTTGACACGAGATCAGAACGTCTCGATAACCGACAACAGGAACCAAGTGTAGACGAACGGAACAACCAGGCCAGTTGTCCGCACGGACAAGCTGTCCGCACGGACTAGCTGTCCGCACGGACGAGCCGTACGCACGTACAGGTCATACGCACGTACAGGTCATACGCACGGGTTGTCATCCGCCCGGACTGCCCTTGGGACCCACTTCCCAAGCTAGGTTTGAGTATCGACGAATGAGCAATCCGGACGGACGACCTCTGAATGGATTACTCATCGGATCATGAGATACTAAGGCCTTAAGATGAAACTCAAACAATCCTCATCCGCACGGCCAAGCCGTACGCACGGACAGGCTATCCGGACGGATTGTCTCTACCCGCGCACACAGGCTGCCCGCACGGACTACCATACGCACGGACCGCCGTCCGCGCGGCCGGCTTGAAAGGTAGAAACACTTTGGTGTTTTCTAAATGCTACAACGAAAACTCCAAAGCACAAGCCATCATACACAAACACATCTTAGGAAGAAACAATCCACTTGAACATTTATCCACACAAGCAATCTAACCGTACGGATAAGCCGTCCGCACGCATAACTAGTCCGCACGGGTTGTCACCCGCAGGGACAGTCACACGCACGGATGACCTATCCGGATGGAACACCGTCCGCACGCATCACCATCCGCACGCATCACCATCCGTACGGATAGGTCATGCGCACGGATGACTTCTATTCACGGATAACTGATCCGCACGATTAGTCATCCTACCCACTCTCACTTGTACTGTTTTACGCGTCACTTATCGTTACGTTATCGAATCTATTCAGGCTAACCGTACTCGCTGTAAAGCGCTCCCTTCAATCCATATCACTGTGAGTATACTCGAACCCTTTTTGCTTTAGCACTTTTGGGTGTTACATACGTTACAACTATTTCAACTACAGCAATCACACTACTCAAGCTATTTTAAACGCTAAACCATTAATGCATGTTATACGTGGCTTATGAATGCTTGTTTGTTATGTTTACACATGGAATGCTGTCTACCTGCCTTAGCAACAATAGTACTATAGTTTGGACTCAGCACCCGTTCACACGGGGGTTGTTAAGGATCTCTTACTTGCATGGATTACAGTGGTAATCATGTATTGCGAACTGCCTCGGGCAGTCAACCCGCAGTCATTGGTATCGATGGATCTATGTCGATAACTAACGTGCTTCATTGCTCTATGTGTACGTGCTGGTTATGCGTAAACGAATTCGAACTCTATATGCTATTATCAAACTTGTATGCTCACCTTTACATTTTATGTATTGACATTATTTTAACGTATGTGACAGGTGCCTAGGTTGTTTATATGCTTCTCGGGCTGTGATGAAATCGAAGCTAGGAACTGGAGTCCTAGAAACCAACCAATAAATTGTTATGTTTAAATCTGAGTCGTCGGAACAGAATATTTGTTTAGTTTTTGTCTGTAATAACTTGTTTTGCTATTTGAGACATGGTATGGGACATGTTAACTTAAATTGAATGGTAATGATAGTTGTTATGGAAACTACTGGACAATCTGTTTCGCTCAGTGCCGCGCCCCGATGATTCCGCCATCGGTTGGGGTGTGACAGTGAGAGCTAGACTTGGACGAATTTGAGTGTGGTTAGGGTTTAGATTGATTGTAATACGTTTGTTTGATAATCAATAGTAAACCCGGTTTGAAAGTATATTGTTGTTTCTGTTCTTCTACTTGTTTCTGTGATATTCTGATCAAGAGGATTCCGCACTCTTGATTGGATTGACAATTCTGTGAAAGATCCATACATCAAGGGGACCTACACTCAATTATCGACTTAATCGCCGAGGCCTAGGGCGAGCGGGTCATTAGTTAATAGCGCTATTAGGTTTAACAAACCTCACACCGTGCCAGTCGGACGGGCGTGTACTAATGGACTATGGGCAAAGGGTCAATGCTGATAGACATTGACTTAGGGCACCTCTTACATTTTCGTAGCAGTCGATACGCGTGGTCTTGTAACACATGGGAAGCCCCCACTAATCATCGCACATATGCCTGGATTGGCCGCGACAAGGATTAATACGATACATGGTTTACAAAACGAACATACGATTTATGAAATGAATACTATAACCAAACAACCAACTGTGAACTCGCTCAACTTTGTTGTTGATTCGTTGCTACATGCCTTGCAGGTCATTAGGTGGTACTCATGGAGCTTGCACAGGGAGGAACGGTCGTTGTGGGACATGGCAGTGTGCGCCATGCTTTAAACATTACTATATTTCATACTTAATACTTGCTATGGGTTTTACAACTTTGCTTCCGCTAAACACTTAACTATGCTTTGGTTTTTTTGACACCTTTCATATTATTTGGTTAAATTATGTTTACTTACATGCTTGTTCAATATGATTGGTGGCTTGATCCTGGTCAGTCACGCCTCCAAGCGGTGATACTCCGCATGTGGTTTTTGGGGGTGTGACAGATTGATATCAGAGCCATTGGTTATAGAGAACTTGGTTTTAATAAGGGAAAACGTTTTGTTAAAACCAGACTATAACCTGTACAGTGCTCTACGATCCACAACGACGCTTCACTCCACGTGCAAGACTCGACATTCTAGGTGATATGGTTTATGTTATATTACCTACATGATAGATTACGTAGAACTTTACTCATGATATGCTTAGTCAGTATAGATACTGTTGCTTGAACACGTATGTGATTACTCTCTCCTGTCATCGCACTTTCGCGAACCCTTCTCACTCATGCTTCTCTTGTTATGAAGATCATGTCTGGACGCATTAACATGACACAAGCCCAGTTGACGGCTCTGATTAACGAACAGGTTGCTGCGGCACTTGCAGCCGCACAAGCAGGAGGTATACCCTGCAGTTTAAACTCATTCTAGGATCTTTAGGTCCTACTCTCGTGAACCTACTTTTGTGTTAAACTTTGTCCTTTCTTACACCCACAACAGGTCAACATGCTCAGCCACCTGTGTGCACTTTCAAAACTTTTATGGACTGCCGACCCACTACTTTTAACGGCATTGAAGGAGCAGTAGGTCTGCTCCACTGGTTTGAGAAACTAGAATCTGTGTTCGAAATGTGTGAATGCCCTGAGGCACGCAGGGTGAAGTATGCTACCGGCACTCTCGAGGGTTTAGCCCTCACCTGGTGGAACGCTCAGGTCCAAATGCTGGGGTTGGTTGCTGCTAACGCCACCCCATGGAACAATTTTAAAGAGATGATCAAGGAGGAATACTGCAGTCGTGATGACATTCATAAGTTGGAAGTCGAGTTCTTCAACCTCAAGATGACGGGGTCAGAAATTGAGGCGTATACGAAGAGATCGAATGAGCTTGCATTACTGTGTCCTACCATGGTGGACCCTCCAATTAAGCGTATTGAACTTTTTCTCAAGGGCTTAGTGCCGAAAATCCAAAGTCACGTGACTTCAGCAAACCTCGCCACCATCCAGCAGGTTGTTCAGTTGGCTCATCGTCTCACTGACCAGGCGGTGGAGCAAAACCGGTTACCAAAACGTATTAGTGCCACAGCTACCTCTGAAACTCCCAGTGACAACAAACGTAAATGGGATGGAGCTTCAAGCAGAGGTTCAACTTCTGTTCAGTACCAGTCGCAGCAGAGAAGAACTGAAGATTTTAAGAGCCCTGGTCAGCAATCTTCTGGTAGCCAAGGGCAAAGTGGCTATCGAGGGAACCTTCCAAAGTGCAACAGATGCAACAAACATCATAATGGTCAGTGCAACAAGGTTCGTTTCCAGAGGTGTCTCAAGATGGGTCACGAAGCTAAGGATTGTAGGAGCTTACGACCTGTGAATCAGAACCAGCGACAACAACCACCAGCTTCACAAGATCAACAACAGCAACAACGAGACAACAAAGGGTGCTTTCAGTGTGGAGCTGAAGGCCATTTCAAGAGAGAATGTCCCCAGCTGAACAGGAACCCTAACAACAACAACAACAACAATCACAACAATCAGGGGAATGGGAACAATGGGGGTAACATTGGCAACGGTGCTAGGGGTCGTGTATTCGTTATTGGCCAGGGAGAAGCGAGGTATGATCCCAATGTTGTGACGGGTAAGTTCCTTCTCGACGACTTTTACGTTACTGTCTTATTTGATTCGGGTGTTGATACTAGTTATGTGTCCCAAAAAGTTAGTCAACTGCTTAAGCGTACCCCAACACCTTTAAACCCCAAGCACGCTGTAGAGTTAGCTAATGGTAAAAGTATAGAGGTCACACACGTAGTCAAAGGTTGTAATCTTGTTCTTGCCGATCACACTTTCTCGATCGATCTCCTTCCTATCACTCTGGGTAGTTTCGACGTTGTCATAGGGATGGACTGGTTATCTCAACACCAAGCAGAGATTCTTTGCAACGAAAAGATTGTCCGTATTCCTCGTCCAGGTGATGAACCGCTCATGATTCGTGGCGACAAGAGTGGTGCTGTTGTGAGCATCATCTCTTTCCTTAAGGCTCAGAAGTGCTTGAGGAAGGGTCACACTGCTATTCTGGCTTTAGTTACTGACACCTCGAAGAAAGAGAAGAAGATAGAAGATTTTCCAATTGTACGCGACTATCCTGAGGTATTCCCTGAGGAATTGCCTGGCCTTCCGCCTCATAGGCAAGTCGAGTTTCAAATCGAGCTAGCTCCTGGAGCAGCACCCATAGCTCGTGCACCGTATCGCTTAGCTCCATCGGAGTTGAAAGAACTATCTACGCAACTACAAGAACTCTTAGATAAGGGTTTTATTCGTCCTAGCTCTTCGCCCTGGGGAGCTCCAGTGCTATTCGTGAAGAAGAAAGACGGTACGTTCAGAATGTGCATTGACTACCGTGAACTGAACAAAGTGACTGTGAAGAATCGCTATCCACTTCCACGCATTGACGACTTGTTCGACCAGCTGCAAGGGTCGAGCTACTATTCGAAGATTGATTTGAGATCAGGATATCACCAGCTGAGAGTCCGAGAAGAGGACGTCTCTAAAACGGCTTTTAGAACCCGTTATGGACATTATGAGTTTTTGGTTATGCCTTTTGGGCTGACAAACGCACCTGCGGTCTTCATGGACTTGATGAATCGAGTGTGCAAGCCGTACCTAGACAAGTTCGTCATTGTATTCATCGACGACATCCTGATTTATTCGAAGAGTCAGGAGGAACATGAACAGCATCTACGACTCATTTTGGAACTCCTTCGAACAGAACAGCTGTACGCTAAGTTTTCAAAATGTGACTTCTGGCTTCGTGAAGTCCATTTCTTAGGCCATGTGGTGAACAAGGATGGGATTCACATTGATCCATCCAAGGTAGATTCGATCAAGAGCTGGCCTGCACCTCGTACACCAACGGAAATTCGCCAATTTTTGGGCTTGGCAGGTTACTACAGAAGGTTCATCAAGGACTTCTCCAAGATTGCACAGCCCCTCACTTCACTGACGCAGAAAGGCGTTGTTTATCGATGGGGAAATGCACAGGAATTAGCGTTTCAACACTTAAAGGATAGACTTTGCAGTGCACCTATCCTTTCGTTGCCAGAGGGCACAGACGACTTTGTAGTTTACTGCGACGCATCAATTCAGGGTCTTGGTTGCGTACTGATGCAACGGGATAAGGTTATAGCCTACGCCTCACGCCAACTCAAAGTTCATGAAAGGAACTACACTACACACGATCTAGAGCTGGGAGCGGTTGTTTTTGCACTTAAGATATGGAGACACTACCTGTATGGTACCAAATGTGCTATCTACACTGATCACAGAAGCCTCGAGCATATCTTCAAACAGAAGGAACTCAACATACGACAACGATGATGGGTCGAACTGCTAAATGACTACGAATGCTCGATCAGGTACCACCCAGGCAAAGCCAATGTTGTGGCTGACGCCCTCAGTCGAAAGGACACTGCGCCTAAGCGCGTACGAGTTTTACAACTCACTATACAGTCTAGTCTTCCTTCTCAAATACGAGATGCTCAGGTAGAAGCATTGAAACCAGAAAACGTCAGGGCTGAAGCCCTCCGCGGCTCAAGGCAACGCTTAGAACAGAAGGAAGACGGTGCTTACTACGTAACAGGACGCATTTGGGTCCCACTTTATGGCAACCTACGAGAGCTTGTGATGGATGAGGCACACAAGTCTCGCTACTCGGTACATCCTGGTTCGGATAAGATGTACCACGATATCAAAACTACGTATTGGTGGCCTAGCATGAAAGCTCACATAGCAACGTACGTTAGCAAGTGCTTGACTTGTGCGAGAGTCAAGTCGGAATATCAGAAACCGTCAGGCCTACTCCAACAACCAGAAATACCACAATGGAAATGGGAGCAAATTTCCATGGATTTTGTTACTGGCCTGCCTAGATCTCAACGTGGTAACGATACTATTTGGGTGATCGTGGATCGACTCACAAAGTCTGCTCACTTCTTGGCCATCAAGCAAACGGATAAGTTCTCCACACTAGCAGACGTATATCTTAAGGAAGTTGTCTCGAGGCACGGAGTGCCCACCTCTATTATCTCAGATCGAGATGCACGTTTTACGTCAGAACTGTGGCAAGCAATGCACAAGTCTTTTGGCTCACGTTTAGATATGAGCACAGCTTATCACCCACAAACGGATGGGCAGTCTAAACGCACCATCCAGACCCTCGAAGACATGCTTAGGGCATGTGTAATTGACTTTGGCAACGGCTGGGAAAAGCATCTGCCACTTGTGGAATTTTCATACAATAACAGCTACCACACCAGCATTAAAGCTGCTCCATTTGAGGCATTGTACGGGCGTAAATGCCGGTCACCTCTTTGTTGGGTAGAGGTAGGGGATAGTCAGATTACTGGTCCAGAACTTGTGGTAGACACAACAGAACGAATCGCCCAAATATGACAACGAATGGCGGCAGCTCGTGACCGTCAGAAAATCTACGCCGATCAGAACAGGAAACCCCTCGAGCTCCAGGTTGGGGAGCGGGTGCTACTCAAAGTTTCACCCTGGAAGGGTGTGGTTCGTTTTGGTAAACGAGGCAAACTTAACCCATGATACGTTGGACCATTTGAAGTCATCGAAAAAATAGGCAAGGTGGCCTACAAGCTAAACTTACCAGCAGAACTCAGTTCAGTTCATAACGTTTTCCACGTCTCGAATCTGAAGAAGTGCCTGTCAGATGAGACTCACATAGTTCCTTTGAAGGAGCTTACTATCGACGAGCAGTTACGATTCGTCGAGGAACCAGTTGAAATCACGGACCGGGATGTTAAAGTCCTCAAGCACACTAGAATACCTCTCGTTCGAGTTCGCTGGAACTCACGTTGCGGCCCAGAGTTTACTTGGGAACGCGAAGATCAAATGAAACTAAAATATCCCCAACTATTTGCAAACAGTACAACCACTACTGAGGCTGAAGCTACGGAATTTCGGGACGAAATCCCAGATCAACGGGGGGAGGATGTGACACCCCAGGAAAACCATGCAACTTAACTAGCTTCCTCAGTGAGTACGTACCAAATTTCGGGACGAAATTTCTTTCAACTTGGGGATAATGTGACAACTCGTGTTTCCGAACCTATCTTTGTACCTTGATGTAACGTAAACATTATGTGACTAGGTGAATGGGATGATTTAATGGAATGTTATGTTATTGAATGTTATGTTATTGAATGTTATGTTAATATGTGTTGTGTTTGTATATATATGTATGTATTATCACACGAAAGAAACCGATTGCACAATCTCGAACGCACAAGCCTTTGGGCTTTATTACTCTCGGCCCACACCTCTCTTGTGAGTGAACCGAATGGGCAGCCCCTTTAGGAGGGTTCGGCCCACCCTCTTGTGTCGCATAACCCACGAGAGGAGGGTATGCTTCTCAATTGTTGCAAAAACACTCACACACACAAAACCCTAGTGCTCTCCTCTCTCTCTCTCTCTAAGCCGACGGCAAGCATCCACTTTCTCTCGAAGATCTTTCCTTGAATCGGATCGCCCTCTTCTCAATCGGTTAGTGTTCATGATCTATGTTTAGCTACACGATGTTATGATTGCATGATTTGATTAAATGATATAGTGTATGAATGATGATGTTCTTGTGAATCGGATATGCATAATAATGATTAATCGGTTATCATGTTTTGTTTTCGGATTGATCTCATGATGAGCTAAGGATATTTTATGATTGATTGCGATTTAATTCACATATGTGCAAGTAATCGGTTTACATATGTGTATTGGTGAATGTTCATGCTAATCGGATTCCATAACTATTGTTTTAAGAACCGAATGATTGATAATAGGCTGCATGATTGCTGAAATCGGATTAGTTGTAGGGTCGATCATGAGGTGTTATGTAATGGTTTGAAATCCCTAAATGATTATGTTTAAGTGCCTTGGTTATTGTTCATGATTATGATTATGTTAGAGTTATGAGGATTTATTTGAATATACTTTGTTTGATCGATGGTATGTGATAAGGATAGTTGGAAAGTTGTTAATTGATAAAATGTAAATAAGGAAAACAATTGAATGGTTGTAACTAATTGACATAACTTTCGGATTGTTTAAACTGGTCGCACAAGACTCCTGGTCGCACAAGGAGTCCATTCGCACAAGACTCCTGGTCGCACAAGGAGTCCAGTCGCACAAGACATTCACAGTCGCACAAGGCTGATAGGATCGCACAAGCTGTATGGTTATTGGACTGTTTGGGCCGGATGATCATGTTGGGCTGGGCTGATTCTAATCGCACAACCCAACTGGATCGCACAATTCTGTCCGGACCGCACAAGGCCCACTTTTGCAAATTGTTGGGCCGTATTTGTATATTTGGGTTATATGTTTATGTGGGCCGGGCATATGCAGGAATCGCACAACATGTTGTGATCGCACAAGGCTGTGCTGAACGCACAACATGTTGGGCCGACTGTTTAATTGGGCTTTACCTTCGGATCGTACAAGTGTCTGATGTTATGTAATTTACTGCTAATATGTTAACGTGCATTGTGTGTTTGCCATGATCATCTGCTAGCTTATGTGAGACTTATGTGCATTACTTGAAACCAAAACCTGACTTGTATGGTAACCATGTTAGGACGTGGTTGACCACTAGCTGCTAGACTTGACCTTTCTGTGTATCTGCCGAGCAAACCAAGGTGAGTTCACACTAGCCAAGGCATGGGATTCCCAGGGGTTGGGAATGGGATTGGATAACTACTCATACAACTATTAAACTAATTACTACTGTCCTCGGGTTGAAGGGCACGTACGTAAAACCTACGTACAGTTATACTTACTACTGTCCTCGGATTGAAGGGCACATACGTAAAGCCTACGTACACGATCTTAAGACCATCACCTCTATCAAAGGAACTCCCTCAATTATCGACTTAATCGCCGAGGCCTAGGGCGAGCGGGTCATTAGTTAATAGCGCTATTAGGTTTAACAAACCTCACACCGTGCCAGTCGGACGGGCGTGTACTAATGGACTATGGGCAAAGGGTCAATGCTGATAGACATTGACTTAGGGCACCTCTTACATTTTCGTAGCAGTCGATACGCGTGGTCTTGTAACACATGGGAAGCCCCCACTAATCATCGCACATATGCCTGGATTGGCCGCGACAAGGATTAATACGATACATGGTTTACAAAACGAACATACGATTTATGAAATGAATACTATAACCAAACAACCAACTGTGAACTCGCTCAACTTTGTTGTTGATTCGTTGCTACATGCCTTGCAGGTCATTAGGTGGTACTCATGGAGCTTGCACAGGGAGGAACGGTCGTTGTGGGACATGGCAGTGTGTGCCATGCTTTAAACATTACTATATTTCATACTTAATACTTGCTATGGGTTTTACAACTTTGCTTCCGCTAAACACTTAACTATGCTTTGGTTTTTTTGACACCTTTCATATTATTTGGTTAAATTATGTTTACTTACATGCTTGTTCAATATGATTGGTGGCTTGATCCTGGTCAGTCACGCCTCCAAGCGGTGATACTCCGCATGTGGATTTTGGGGGTGTGACACTCACCCTCGCCACTATCGAACAATGCCCCCAAACCAAACCCCCCCACCCCGCATGCGACTTCCTATATTCCAGCCGACACATCCTAACCATAAGATGTATATCAGTTGGGTGTCGTCTTCTCCACCAGGGATCCCCCCCTTCTCATTATACATATATTAAAAACCAAAGGCAATGAACAGTAGAATGAACAGTAAAAGGAGGGCAATAAAAGGGTCTCCCCACCAGTAGGGGTGTTCAAAACCGGATATCCGAAATTTCGGATATCCGAAGTTCGGATATCCGATCATTTCGGATAGTGAATTTTGCTATCCGAATCCGTATCCGAAATTTCGGATATCCGAACTTCGGATATCCGAAATTTCGGATACGGATTCGGATATTAAAACGGATATCCAAAATTCTAAAAAATAAAATATTGTTTTTCCATAAACACCCAAATCCAATGAGATTCAAAATTTAATCAACATCAAGACTTTCTCTAATGCTAATATTCATTCTTTTCTTCTTCAAATTTTACCACCAGAACCTTCTTTTGGGTGCAAATAAGAAGATAAACCAGAAGGTTGTTTATAGAAATTGAAATACAAGTCCAAAAGGTGGAGAACTTAAAAGTTGCAAGAACTTGTTCTTGGTCGTCAACGTCAACATCATCCATATCTTTCACTTTTCAAGGTTGATGTCACCACCAACACAGCTTCTAGGCCTACCACCACCACCACCGTCGGTTACCGGTAACGGATTCTTTGTAGGTAGCTATTCAAATGATCCAACTCTCACCAGCAAAGAACACAGTTAAGAGGGAGGAATCACTGGCGAGGAACTAGAGTTTGAGGAATGAGGTGTGATGTGTGGTTGAAATTTTGAATGATGGGCTGCGATGTCAAAAGAATAAGGAAAAGAAAGACAGCTCTAGGTTTTTCACTTTAATACATTATATATATTTAAAAATAAAAAAATAGAACTTAAGGTTTCGGATATCGGATATCCGAAATATCCGAAAATTTTCAAAATCACTATCCGAATCCGAATCCGAATTTTCGGATATCCGAAATTCGGATATCCGATTTTTCGGATATCCGAAAATTCGGATAATTCGGATTCGGAATTTCGGATATTTCGGGTTCGGATTCGGATTTTTTTGAACACCCCTACCCACCAGCACACCTGTTTATCTTCTTCGTTTGACAAAAGAGAGAGGAACGCAGATGAAATCCACCGCCCCGCCGCCGTCTGTGCCCGGTCGTTACGGCCGTCGGCGACGCCGGCCACCTTCTTGCTCTTCGGGTTAGACCGGTGGTTATGGCGTTGTGTGGTGGCCTTCAGTCAGGCGAAAGTGACGGCTGGGGTTTTAGGCTTCCGGCGGCGACGAGTGTTGGTGACTCATCGGACGATTTATTTAGTTTTATTTCCTCTTTACGCCTTTTAGAGAGAGAGAGAGGGGGTCAGGTGAGAAAGAAGTGGAGACTCCGGCGGTGCACGGCAGGCATGGAGCTCTTCCATGGAACTGAACGATGTCGGAAGAGATGGAGCTAGGGTTCCGGGGATTGGTCTTCGGTGTAAACTTTTTTTATTCCTTTTATCTTGATTAAGTTCTCTTACTTTAGGTTGAAATTTGGATCTCCACCATGGTATAGGTGACCGGTTACAGCGACTCACGGCGGCTAGGGTTTTTAAGATTCCGGTGAGTTCACTTTTTTTATTGGGACGTGCTCAAATTTGATTGTAGTGTTCAGATAGGGTTTGCTTGCTCATTGTGTTTTGTAGGTTGTTAATGGTGAGTTACAGCAATCAAAGCCAACCCCCTGTTAGTGCTCCTCATCTAGCAGGTTCTTTTTTCAATTTGGATTTTCGTTTGGTTTGATTTATTTAGTTTATATATTATTTAAGAAGTTTTAGAGTTGTGGTTTATGAATTGATTGGTAAACTAAGGAATGGTGTTTGATTCCACAAGGTTAACAGAAGGGTGAGGGAAACACCAAAAAAACCCCTTGGGGTTAAAGTGTTGAAAATTTAATACATGGCAAATTAATCAAGTCAATGTTCAGGTTAAGTGTTTCAAGTGTCAATCAACTGATGGAAAACGTGAGTGAGCTAGAGAAGTATGTGTATGTAAGCTAAAATAATTGCAACTAATGTTTTTCATCGAGTATTATGTGATGTTATGTAACCAATGAACTGTGAACGTGAATATGTTACCACGAAGGAGATAGACGCCCCATGAGTGGCGGAGCTTGAGATTTCCGACCGGGGGGTCGAAAACGTATATATCTAGAAAAAAATATAAAACCGGGGGTCGAAAACGTATATGCCTAAAGAATTCTATACAAAAACTACATACCGGACACTACTAAGCGAAAAGTTCGGGGGGTCGGACGCCCAGGAGAACGAATGGTGGATAAGCTTGGACATGCTAAGATATTAATCACGTGAGGCATGTAATGTTTATTTTGTTAAACTTTGATGAATGTAAACTTGGAAGAGAACAGACTTGAAGCGCAATCAAGTGACCTGTTAAGGAGATTTTGAATCAGTTGCTATGTGTTAATATCTTTTTAGTTAATGTGCAGGTTGGACATGTTTTCAATGGGTTCCATATGTTTTTGAAATTCTTGGTTGATATTAAATGTTGTATACTAAATGGTTTGGTGCATAAAAGAGGAAAACGGCATGCAGTGGTGTATTATTCAAAATACGCCATGTTATGCTAGGTGCCTAGGTGGTTTATGTAACAATATTTTTCATTTATCCAGTTTTCAAGTATGTTTTGATTATTCACGCATTTAGCTTTGCTAACTACTTTGTTCGCATATACTCTCCGGACTAATGGGAGAATCATGATTGAACCTTGAGATGGAACTATTCAATTTAAGACCACTATAGTGCTATGTCGAATATCGTGTTTTGACTTAATTAGGAGGCTAATATGGTTCTTTGCTATAACTTGGTGATGTAAACTTTATGCTTCGAGGTCTGTTGGATACTACGATTTTAATTGTTGTGATAGGATTCAGGTTACTTTGATGGGGAACCATTGAGTATGGAAGAAGCATGATGGATGTTAACAAAATGAGCCATGTTTTGAATGCTATCAAAAGGGGTACTAAACTGTTGATTATTTCATCAGAGCCTATTCACAACCCAATGTTCTTTGGGGACATGTATATCAAATAATAATTACTGTTACTATAATATAATATAATAATATTAAATTTGCAACATAATGAACTATAATATGGTTGGGAAATTAGTGTATCTAAATGTTTAATAACATTGTGGTGCAGGTAGGTGATGAGGACTCTAATCACAGCTATTGGGAGCCGACATAAAACATGAGTACACCATGGACTGCTTATAAACTGGATGCTGAACACTCGAGTTTAGAAGGGATGTAAAACATCATCTTTTTTATACCTTCGTATAATAAACGTATTCGTAATCGAGTTACTTACCTTTCTATGCCGATTTTTATTTGGTTGTTCATTGTATAGTAAAACAATTCAGAATCAAAGTACTTAAGTTTCTACACCGTGTTTCTACGCCGCCGCAACGCGGGGCGGGTAAAAATCTAGTTCTACTTCAAATTCAATTCAATTTAGCAAAATTTACGGATCATAATTTCAACTTCATAATCAATCCTCTGTTTCTTCACCATATACACTGTTGTTGATCACCATGATCCTTGAAGAATTGCATCTCAACTGATTGTTTGTTTTTCGTCAATCAATCCATACTGGTAATCATAATTAACTCATCTGAACCCGAATTTTACGTAATTGAAACAGAAGAATGACTACAAAACCAACAATCACATCTACGGTTATTCTTCAGCTTATCCGATGACAAAATATACCGCATAAGTCTTCCAGAAGCCTCCACCATTCGTCGTAGATGCGGTTCATCCCATGGTTGGCTAGGGTACCTCGAAGAAACGCCTGCAGTTTTCGTTATAAATCCATTAACACGTGTGAAACATCATCTTCCGCCTTTATCTTCGTTTCCTAATGTTGTCAACTTTAGTGTCTATGATGTTGGAAGAGAATATACTCTTAAAACAGTAGAAGGTGATGTGTATACATGTAGTTTGAAAGAAATGCGCGACTCGTTTATTAAAAAAGTGGTGTTTTCGTCGAGCCCCTCTGATGAGGATTTGGATTATTATGCGCTTGCGATTGTTAACCAGACGGGTGTTCTCGCGTACTGTAGGAAGGGGGATGGTGTTTGGAGGTTTGTAGATGACGCGCAGTTGTATTGTGAGGATGTTGTGTTTCATAAAGGGTGTTTTTATGCTGTGAGTAAATATGGGACGATTGCGGTTTGTGACATTTGTGGAGATTTGTCTAATGGTGTGCCGAATGTTTCTTTTATTCATACGCCGTTGCAGGTTGGTGGTGATATGCAGTATCTTGTTAGTTTGGGTGACGAGTTGCTGTTGGTGACGCGGTATTTGGAGCTGGGATTTCATGTTTACAAAACGACTGAGTTTCGTGTGTTTAAGCTGGTTTTTAAGGACGGGTGGATGTGGGAAAGTGTTTGTGAGTTGGATGATTGGGCTTTGTTTGTGGGAGAGAATTCGTCAGTTGCGATTCGGGCTTCTGATTTTGAAGGGTGTAAAGGGAATAAGATTTATTTTACAGATGATTATTCGGAGTGGAATTATGATGGTGCGAATGGGGATCATGATTTAGGCGTTTATGATTTGGAAGATGGTAGTGTTGCAACTTTGCCTTGTTATACAAGAAAGTTTTACAATGGGAGACGATGGCCACCTCCGATTTGGATCACTCCAAGTCTGCATTGATCTTATGAATTTCTAATGTTAAAAGTCTTGCTGTTTGTGTAGTATAATATATATCATGTGTGTGGTAAATATACATCTATCTTGAAATGTTGGTTATGTGTGTGTAAATGTACAAGTATCTTGACATGTCGTGGCCGGTTCAAATATGTAAATAATAAGCAAGGGTTTTGGGCCCATTAGTATGAAAGGTCTGTTAAAAAGTTGAAAGGTTGTAAACGCTATGGGTGGAGCGTCTTTTTTTAGGATGCTATCTTTAGCACCACTTTCTTCTCTCAACAATGTGGCTCGCTTATAAGCCTGATTGGACAGTGACCACAACCCCTTTTCACGCCCGACAATGCCCCTTGGAGCATTAATGCATTACACTTAATCTTAGACATGTGTGAAATGTCTTGCATAGGTTAACATGAAAGTAAAATACCCACCAACGCAAAATACCATGTATGCATGAATAATGAATAATAACGTGTATCATTGTGTGTGGGTGAACACGATTATAAATCACTGTAATGTATCACTATGGGTAGTGTGGGCTCCACACACAGATACAATATTCTTTTTAATATATTTTTATATAAAGCATAAAGGGCGTAGGAATATTGGGTGTGGCAGTTTGCCATTGACATATGGCTTATTAGGCTGCTTTTTGTTCAACATATGAAAAGTTATGTATGTTTTAAGTTGGCTCTTTTTCTATCCAATCTGTATTTATCCGGTTGCTCCAAATACACTTACTTGAAGAAAAACAAAGCATTTGTGGCTAAACACAATCTACCAGGAGACATTTTGACCTGAAAAAAAAACCGCTCACGTTTGACCCATTACTCGGGTCACATACTTTGCCACCTCAGATTAATCGAGCTGGCCATCATAATAAAGATTACCAATAATCTCCACAAGAGCACAACCCATCAGCAAAATGGTGAAATCTCCTTGTATCCCGAATGATGATCACGCGCTTTTCAACACTCGATACAAACTTTGCCATGTTATGGCAATCACCACAAATCCTCAAATTCTTAGTGATTATAATAGGCACGTTGTCACTATACACCAAAAGACCAAATGCAATAGCAAGTTTTTCACTGTGCATTTTTACCAAATCGCCCTTAACGTCCTCCTCTACATCATGAAGAACAAACTCGGTATTAGCTACATACCCAACCTTCTCAATTTTGTTCATTAATTCGTTTAACTTAGCATATATACGCTCGATGTCAGGGTGCGCTTGATCACTCACTACAAACCTATGAATCTTGTGATCATGTTCAATAAAGCTGCAACCCGCGGTTTTCACAACACCTTGTTCTTTCATTAACGCTCTGACTTTTGAAAAGTCAACCCAACGACCCGCTCTAGAGTATATGCTTGAAAGCATGATATAATTTCTTGGGTCCGACGGGTTTGAATTTATCAACTTCTTTGCAACTTCCTCACCGAGCTCTATGTCTCCATAAACCTTACAACCGTTAAGTAGCGCTCCCCAAACACCAGCGTTGGGCTCCATTGGCATGCTATCGATCAAAACACGCGCATCTTTTAAATGCCCTGATCGACCGAAAAGGTCAACCATACACGAGTAATGGTCCAACCTAGGTTTGACTTTATATAGGCTAGACATTTCGTTAAAAAGTTGTTTCCCCTCGTTTACAAGGCCCGAATGACTACACGCACTCAGCAAATGAGTGAAAGTTACATGATCGGGTTCAAAACCTTTCTTGACCATGAAGTCAAAATGGTCAATCGCGTGTCTGCCATACCCGTGCATCGCGTATGCAGCAAGCATGGCAGTCCAAGCTATCATATCGGGTTCTTTCATTTCTTTAAAAATCTCACACGAAGCCGTTAATCTACCAGATTTTGCATAAACGTTTAACAATGCGGTCATCGTAGGAATGCTTTTATCCAAACCCGAGCACAAAATATAACCATGAAACGCGTCTACCACTTTCCCGACTCCAATATCAGCACAACACTGAAGAATGGTGACGATTGTAGCTTGATCAGGATACACCTCGACTTTGCGCATCATATTGAAATACAAAACACCCTTTTCTAAAACACTGTTTTGAACATGAATCTTAATCATCGAGTTCCACGATACTAAATTCGGTAACTTGATTGTTTGAAACAGCATAGAAGCCACGTTCAAACAGCCATGTTTTCCGTACATGTTAATAAGTGAATTCACAACTTTTCTTTCGGATAACAATCCGCTTTTCACAGCAAATCCATGAACATAACCTCCCTCAACAATCCCACAACCTGAAATCAACGATATAAGCGTTATCTCATTCGGGATCATCCCATCCTCATGTCTCATCCTACAAAACGCATTTAAGCTCAAACCCACCTCCCCCATTTGCGAAAACACCGAAATAAACGAATTCCAGGATACCAAATCTCTGTTAGGAATTTCATCGAACAGGTGGTGTGCATCATAAAGAAACCCCAGTCTCGCATAAAGAGACACCAATCTGTCACCAATGAAGCAGTCGTTGTAGTTTAAACATTTGATGACTCTAGAATGGATTAACCGGCAAACGGGTATAGAAGAACATAGGGTTATAGATGTTATAACTGACTCAAGAAGTGAATTGGAGTGATATCCACGACAGAGAGCATGAAACGATGTTGGTGGGTGGGTTTGATTATGAAGAAATGTAGAAGGACATTTGATAATGTGGGTTGAAGCTATGAAGGTGAATATAGAGCAACGACTGAGAGTTGAAGACCGCATCTCCCATATTTTGGGAACTGGTGTCCCAAAGTTAAGTTAACAATCAAAAGTTATGTTGCAATACGATAATAGTATTTTATAATTTAGGGGTGTGAACAAAATTGTTTGGTTATTCGGTTTAACAAATCTTGTTTATTCAAATAACCAAACCAAATTCAATTCAATAAACTCTTGGATGGCCGAATCGAATAAACCAAATTTATTCTTTTTAATCGACAGAACTCGGTTCGGTTAGGCATAATTCAAAGTCAAATGGATTCAGTATTCGGGTTAGCGCAAAAAGAAAAGAATTTAATACCAAATAAATCAACATCTGAATCGATGAGCAACCCTATTCGATATATACGTTAAAGATCATTTAATGAAGAGCAAAATGATAAGATTTTTTTTTTAGTTTGTTATAATAAAACGTTAAAAGATATTTTACCCCTCATTAAAAGGGAGAAAAAAGACAAAAAAAAAAAAAAAAAAAAAAAAACTGAATTTTAACTGAAAAATCTGACTAAATTCTGAAGGGGTATGGTCCCAAAAAGCCGCGCGGACCTTCGTTTAGGTCGCACGCAGGACCATACTCCTTATCTGGCAAGATGTTTAATGTCAATCGCGCGCGGGTTACGTCACCATTAATTGATATCGCGCGAGGTCTGAACAAGAAAGCACACCAAACTCAACACTTAGCATTCTGAAGAAGAGTCTCCAGCTCCTATAAATCCTGCGCGGGCTAGTTACGTGCTCTACAAGGGTCGCACAGGAACTATAGCGCAAGGCCACTTCAGAAGGTACGAAAGGTACAAGTGGCAGAAGAAAAGAGCCAATCCTCTTAACGAGTAACGGGGTTCTGTTTTGCAGGATTAACGGATCATTACGGAGCTCAGAAAGCCATAAGAAGATTAACCACTATGGTAGAAACATAAACCAAACTAATCAACCCTAGGATTAGTTCAGTGTTTCTTCATTGGCGCCCACCGGTCTTTTACAAATCACTTTCATCTTCTTTTTCTGAGTTTTCTAATCTTGTTTTTCCTTCGATCATGGCTGGTCAAGGAATCATTCCTGATTTTGGTTTCGGAACAAACTCTAATGCAGTGTTGGGGGAGGACAATCAAAACGTCCAAGTCCAACATGTTGAAGAAATCGGTGAAATCGAAGTAACTAACACTGGGGGACCCCGCGCGAGTGCCACTCGCATCACTCAAACGGTAGCCCCAGCAAGTCACGTCGCTGGTCCTTCAAACCCAGCTCCACCTCAGAATATTTTGGCGCTATTAGGGCTACCAGAAGGCGAAACTCCAGCCTCTTGGTATGCCAAACAAATTGCTACAGTCAACGTCGCGTATCAATCTTTGAGCGCACAGCAAGCAGTGTTACAGGCAGAACCATCTTTGGTTACACCTCAGGGTCCTAGTCAGGGGGCGCGCCAGATACCCCCACAGCAAAACTTTCAAGGAAGAGTTAACAGGCCTCCTCCCCTAAGAAGACCAAGCGTGCTTGACACACGCGACACACGGGGAGAGACAGAAAGCTATTATTGTGACAACCCTCACAAATCCAGGTATCCGTACACATTAATTAATATTTAATTAGTGCTTAATTACTGTGCTTGATTACAATGATGAATAAACTGCTTTCTGTTTTCTGATACATACATACATACCTACATACATACATACATACATACATACATACATACATACATACATACATACATACATACATACTCATGCATCATACTTTATTTACTGTCACTTCATTTATTACACACAAACAATAGTGACAAACTTGATGCACAAAAGCACAATTAGCACAGTGAACGGATAACCCAGTAAACATGCTGTCACACCCCGATTTCCACGTGTCACCGGTGGGCCCGGTGGGGGAGTATCGTGACGTGGTTGGCAACGTAATAGTCAAACAACACAATATAATAATGCACAGCGGAAGCAAATTTAAAATAAGATACAACCGAATTTATTTATTGTAAACAAAGTCACAATTATCCGGTGTTTATCCACAGTAGGATCGAATCAAAACAACAATTATGGTTCAACAGACTTCTGGCATCCTAAGCTTGCGAGACTTTTATTGATGCTTAGGAGACAATCCAGCCAATTACGTTTAGTACCTGCATTCAGTCTTTTTGGGAAAATACGTCAGTTTACACTGATAAATACATTCAACTGACTCATTTTATAAAATGATTGAAAATTGGTTTGGATGCACATGGCATAAACATTTTTATTTAACTTGGGAGAATTATATAATATTATAATCTTGTGAACGATTTACATGTTACTTATGCGTTCAGTAGCCCGGAACGTATCCGGGTTAAAGATCAATAGACACACCACTTTAAGTGAGTTATACACGGGAGTACGCCTACACCCCGTGCTCAGGTCGTGGCCATCTCGTAAGATGATGCCAGAGATATCCGGGACATGGTCATTAACCCCCCAAAGGCTGTAAAGTAAACATATCTGTTTAAAACGAGCCGATCAAATTATTCAATTAACCACTAAGCGTGGAAGATTTGATGCTCGATCAAGCGGTACGCTATGTACCGTAACCCAAGCCCGTATAGGGAAAATAAGTTAAAAGTATTTACCTTGATGCAAAGTATAGTCACAAAATCAAATAGCAGGTAGCTTTTACTGTTTCTCCTAATCTGGAACGAAGGTTAAATATAACCTATTAGAATCCTAGCGGGTCTTTAATTATGCTTAAGCTTAGACCGGCTAGTTTCGAAGATACGGTTCGTACGCACGATTAAGCGAAGACCGGATAGAATGTGATTCAGACCCGACAAGTTTGAAGACTTGTTTAATATGGGTTTATTATTCACATTCTGGATTTTGAGCTAAAACCGATAAGGTTTGACCCGTTTCGGCTAATTTATGTAAACTTGTTACATAAACCGAGCCGAACGCGTAGTATGCGTAACGGGTATCCGTAAGAGCCATATACAGGTTTCCTAAGTCAATATGCTTCAAATATGTTGTAACATCAGTAGGATGTCTTTCGTTATGCCCCGAACTAATTTAAACACAAACTATGCCCCGTAGGGGTAGTTTGGTCATTTTAAAGTTTGTAAAAGAGTTTAATTGTTTAACTGAGTTACAGGTCTGATGTAAACAGAAAACATACTCATTTTAATGGGTTATAACAGTAGGCTAAGGCGTATATGTGAAATTTATCCTATTTAACCAAACTATGCCCCGTAGGGGTATTTTGGTAATTTCACATAAGCCGAAAAGCTCAAAAACTGAAGTCTGAGTTTATCAACTTTTGCTTACTGTTAAAATATGATAATTTGCTTCTTATATCAGCAGGTATCAACCCGGGTATGTCCAATATGATTCTAAGACATACTATGCGTTAAAAACGCTAATTATGGCGATTAAAGGCCATTTTCGGGTTCTATACTTAAATCTGATATTTTTATATTTCCAGAAGGCTTAAAATAATTTATTAATCATAACTAATCAGTGGCAAAAGGTTTGGAGTCGTTTAGATGTGTAAAACTCATTTTATGGCCCGTAAGGGCAAAACCGACAATTACCGAATTAAGCCTACGACTATGAGTTATGCTCAGCCTAAAATTAATTAAAAATCTTTAAAATTCCCAAAATAATATATTACATCAGTGGGTAATTCGTTTGATACCAAAAAGTATGTTTAATTAGGCTATACGCTAATTACGCCACTTTATTAACATAAAGCACCGTAATTACGCTAATGAGCATAACTCTTAATCTACAAGTCAAACTGATGTCAAATTTTGCATACAAGTTTATGTATCAATATTCAAGGTTTCTATACTTTTACATTTTCATAAATCATGTTTTAAGGTAATAAGGGCATAACGGTCAACATATGAACAATTAACGGAAACTTGCATATTAATTGGATAACTAATGAACCGAGGTGCACAATCACAGAGGGTTGTTCTAACATGTATCCTAGTCCAATTAAAGCTCTGAGGCATTTCTAAAATATGCCCAAAAGGGTCAGAACTGAAAGTCAAAGTGAAAGTCAAACTATGCGACTTTCGGTTCCGAACCGGGTCTAAACAGGAAATAGTCGGGTTGAACAGGTTTGAACATGTTCTTACACTAATTACTAAGTTATAACAATAATCAAACAGGTTATACATGGCCTAGATAGCTAATTATGCATAATTGACCTTTTAAGAATTCTGTTGACTTTTTAAGTATATGTTTGACCCGACTTTTGAACTAGTTAAAGTGGTGATCAGGGGAAACCCTTTTGGGGTTTTATTACCCACATAAATACCAACTTATAACTACTTTTGATTCGAGATTTGACTGAGCCATTATTGACTAATCTCGAAGTCAAACCGTAATTATGACGGTTTGACTTTTGGCTAATTAACTAAGCTAAACTCAAACAAGAAAGGATTAGAACACTTACAAGGGTCCTATGCACGACTTATGATCAGTTGGGAGAGTTCCTTAGCTACAGAAAGGCTCCAGATGATCAAATGAAGGTGTGAGAAAAATGGTGAACTTGGAAGGCTATTTATAATGGTTCCACACACCATAAATCATTGACAACTGGGTCTAGGAGTGCCCACAATCGTTTGGCATGTGTCCTAGGGGCTTAGGGGACGTTTTAGGGGCCAGGAGAAGTGGAAAAACGGGTTGTGGTCGCGAAAATACGTAAAGGCAGACAACCAGCGTTTTTTTCGGAGCTGGGCACACCCTCGCGTAGCGCGAGGGTGCCGTCGCGCAGCGCGACCACCTTAACAGATCAGATTGTTGATTTTGTTTGCGATTCAGCCCTTGTCCCTTCAAAACTCGAATGGTTACTGATTTATTGCACTTTAAACCTCCACAATTTATCTACTAAGGCCTTAAATCATATACCCACTTTGCCAAGTCCCCGGGTAACTTTATTTTCACCCGAAAAGTCCTAACTTTCGACGTTTACGCTTTAACGCTTCGCACACGAATTTGATCATATCTTTCTCATACGTTAACGAAACTTTATGAAATTTTTATGGTGTATTCTCATGAGCATAATTAATATTTACAAAGCTTCGGGTTTGTCAAAAGGTCACTCAGAGGTATAAATTAAACATGTTGGCACATTTGGTCCCTGTAGTTTGAAATCACTCACATTTAGCTTCGTATGATCCATGATTTATTCGTTCGAAGGTATGAGCATCGTGTAGGGTTAATATACATTGTATTTATTCACAGTTGACACTTAGAATACGTATATTCACATACTTTCAACGTTTGTCAACTTTAGTCCTTCCATAATATTTCTTTCACACGTTTAAACTTTATGACACGTGTCAACCTATTATAGGACGTGAATTTCCGAGGTGTTACATCCTCACCCCCTTAAAATAAATCTCGACCCGAGATTTACTGAAATAAGTAAGGGTACTTTTCTTTCATCGTGGATTCAACCTCCCACGTGAAATCGGGACCTCTACGGGAATCCCATTTGACCTTAACAAAAGGTATATGCTTTCTTCGAAGCTTTCTTACCTGTCGATCTTCAATCGACAAAGGTTTTTCCACAAACGTTAAGCTCTTATCTATTTGCACATCTGTATGTGGCATGACATGTGAATCGTCAGCGGAACACTTCTTTAGATTGCAGATGTGGAACACATTGTGAATTCCACTGAGCTCTTCTGGTAAGTTCAACTTGTAGGCAACTGACCTGACACGTTCGATAACCTCGAAAGGTCCTATGTATCTCGGGCTTAGTTTGCCTTTCTTACCAAACCGCATCACCCCTTTCCATGGTGACACTTTAAGTAGGACTTTGTCACCTACTTCGAAGTGAAAGTCCTTACGACTTGGATCTGCGTAACTCTTCTGCCTATTCCGGGCAGCTTGGAGATTGTTACGAATCTGGACAATCTTGTCCGTCGTTTCGAACACGATCTCTGGTCCTGATAACTGGACTTCTCCAACTTCCGCCCAACAAACTGGCGATCTACACTTTCTACCGTATAATGCCTCAAAAGGCGCAACCTTTATGCTGGTATGGTAGCTATTGTTGTAGGAGAATTCGATCAACGGTAGGTTTTTATCCCAGCTACCTTCCAATTCGATCGCACATGCACGTAGCATGTCTTCCAACGTTTGAATAGTACGCTCACTCTGACCGTCAGTCTGAAGATGGTAAGCCGTACTAAAGTTCAAACGTGTGCCCAAAGATTGCTGGAAGCTCTTCCAAAAATGTGACGTGTACCTAGTATCTCTATCAGAGATAATAGCTACAGGTATGCCGTGTAGGGCTACAATCTTATCAACATATAACTGGGCTAACATATCGGAGCTATAAGTCTCCTTGATGGGTAAGAAATGAGCTGACTTAGTCAGTCGGTCAACTATAACCCATATAGTATCATTTCCTTTCCTTGTCTTGGGTAACTTGGTTATAAAATCCATAGTTACCATCTCCCACTTCCATGTAGGAAGTTCAGGCTGTTGTAGCAAACCTGACGGTTTCTGATGCTCGGCTTTGACTTGCGCACATGTCAAGCATTTTGCTACATGGGCGGCTACAGACTTTTTCAAGCCTATCCACCAATAATTTGCCTTTAAATCCTGGTACATCTTATCAGCTCCAGGATGAACGGAGTATTTGGAACTATGGGCTTCTTGGAGGATGACATCACGAAGTCCTCCAAAAATTGGAACCCATATTCGTCCGTTTAACCGTAAAATTCCGTCCTTGCTAAGAGTTAACTGCTCCTCAGTCACTCCTAACTTTTCATTAGGATAGTTAGCTTCCAACACAGCTTCCTTCTGTGCAGCTAACACCCTTTCTATCAAACTGTTCTTTATCTCCATACGCTTGGCGTTAATGCGAATGGGTTTAACCCTTTCCTTTCTGCTCAAGGCATCAGCGACTACATTCGCTTTGCCGGGATGGTATTTGATTTCACAATCATAATCATTCAAAGTTTCCATCCAACGGCGTTGCCTCATGTTTAATTCTTTCTGGTTAAACAGATGCTGGAGGCTCTTGTGATCAGAAAAGATCACAAATTTGATTCCATAAAGATAATGCCTCCACAGTTTTAGTGCGAACACAACGGCACCCAATTCCAAGTCATGGGTGGTGTAATTCTTTTCGTGCACCTTTAACTGTCGTGATGCATAGGCAATCACCTTGCCTTTCTGCATGAGCACACACCCCATGCCAGTGTGTGATGCATCACAATAAACTACAAATTCTTCAGCGCCTTCAGGTAAGGTAAGCACAGGAGCGTTGCTCAACTTTTGTCTCAAAACATCAAAGGATTCTTGCTGCTTAGGGCCCCAAACGAACTTTACTTTCTTCTTGGTTAAGGAAGTTAAGGGTGCAGCAATCCTTGAAAAATTTTCAATAAAACGCCTGTAATATCCTGCCAACCCCAGGAAGCTACGAATCTCCGTAGGCGTCTTTGGCTCCTGCCAATTCATAACAGCTTCAACTTTAGCGGGATCCACTTGGATACCACGCTCACTGACCACGTGTCCAAGAAATTGGACTTCTCGTAGCCAAAATTCACACTTAGAGAATTTGGCGTAGAGCTTCTCCTGACGTAGAAGATTGAGAATACATCGAAGGTGCTTCTCGTGGTCAGCTTGATTCTTAGAATAAATAAGGATGTCATCGATGAAGACGATAACAAATTTATCTAAGTAAGGTTTGCAGACGCGATTCATGAGATCCATGAACGCGGCTGGTGCATTAGTGAGCCCAAAAGGCATCACTAGGAACTCGTAGTGACTGTATCGAGTCCTAAATGCAGTCTTGTGAACGTCTTCATCTTTAACCTTCAACTGATGGTATCCCGACCTCAGATCAATCTTTGAGAAGTAACTTGCCCCCTGAAGCTGATCGAACAAATCGTCGATTCTGGGCAATGGATATCTATTCTTGATCGTGACTTTATTAAGCTCGCGATAGTCGATGCACAAACGCATCGACCCATCCTTCTTCTTGACAAACAGGATTGGCGCTCCCCAAGGAGATGAACTAGGTTGAATGAAACCCTTAGCCAGCAATTCATCTAGCTGCGTCCGCAACTCCTTCATTTCGGTGGGTGCCAATCTGTATGGTGCTCTGGCAACTGGTGCCGCTCCAGGAATGATATCGATCCTGAATTCAACTTGTCTATCTGGTGGTATACCAGGTAGATCTTCAGGAAACACTTCTGGGTATTCAGAGATGACAGGGATGTCTTCTAACTTCGGTTTGGGCTCGTCAATAATCACCTGTGCCATGTAGATGACACACCCCTTCTTCAAACACTTGGAAGCCTTGAGCATAGTCACGTGCTCAGGTAGTCCATACTGGGTATCTCCCCGAATGGTAAGTGACTCACCAGACAGAGTCTTTATCACTACTTGCTTCATGTTACAGACGATTTGGGCCTGGTTATGAGATAACCAGTCCATACCCAGAACTATGTCAAAACCAGCTAGTTTAAAGGGAAGTAGAGATAGAGGAAAAGAATGGTTCTTAATGGATATGACACATCCATCTAACACAGTAGAGACGGTTTCAATGGTACCATCTGCTAACTCTACCTCATAATTCACTTTTAGGGTTTTGACAGGTAATTTCAATAATTCACAAAATTTATGATCTACGAAGGACTTATCTGCGCCTGAATCAAAAAGTACTCGTGCAAAAACATCATTTACAAGGAAAGTACCTGTTATGACGTTATCATCCTGCACAGCCTCCTTCGCATCCATCCTGAAGACTCTGGCGTTAGTCTTCTTAGCCTCCTCAGGCTTCTTGTTATACTTAGGGCAGTTAGTCTTTATGTGGCCCTTTTCGTTGCAACGGTAGCACGTTGCATCTTTCATTTTCTTGCAATCCAAGGTTTTGTGTTCCTTGGACTTGCACAAACCACAAGCAAAAGACCTTGACTCGTTATTCGAGTTTGATTCGAGTCTGCACTTCCCAAAGTGCTGTTTCTTGCAAGTTTTGCATGTGGGCTTCTCTCCAGAACGATGCCCCTCCTTCTTCGAATCCGATCCCTTCCTGTGATCACCGCTCCCACGGTGCTTCTTGTTCGACTTACGCGAACCATCATCTTCATGCTTCCTCTTCTCGGCCGCCTTATTCCTCTGCGATCTCTGCCGGACCGCATCAAGTGTGAGGGATAAGGAAAGGTCAGTTACAGACCTGAAGGTAACTGGCCGAGAAGCCTTTACACTGGACTTGATCTCGGGTTCCAAACCACCAATAAAGCGAGCGATTCTCTTGGGCTCCGGGGTTACCAGGTAGGGAACCAGCCGAGACAGTGTATTGAAGCTCGTCAAATAAGCTTGACAATCGAGGTTCTTCATTACCAAGGATAGAAAGTCATATTCTATCTTTTCTACCTCGTGCTGGGGGCAGAAATTATCTTTGATCAGGGTAATGAATTGATCCCACGTCATACTATACAACGGGATCTTTCCGGAGGCCTCCATCAGAGATCTCCACCATGCCAATGCTTCCCCTTTGAAGGACTGTGAGACAAATTTAACCACATCACCTTCAGCACATCCGCTGATGTCCACGACCGTGTCCATCTCATCGAGCCACGTCATACAGTCGACGGCTCCTTTCTCACCCGTAAAATCCCTAGGTTTACAAGACACAAAGTACTTATATGTGCAACCCTTGTTAAGGGGCCCTTGATGCAGTACTAATTGCTGAGATGGGTTACTTTGGTGGTTGGTGGACTGGCGATCATCATCGTTTTTCTTTGGTCCATCCTTTTTGGGAGGAGGCTTGTTATGAGCCTCAGAATGTGTCCTTGGCTTTGACTGTGACACAGAGTGGGTCCTACTCCGAGTACCACTGTATTCGTCATATTGTCTATCCAAAGCTTGTGTGATAGCTCCATCTATGATTGCTTTTAGTTCAGCACCCGTTAATGTAATCTGGGCGTTCTCATTCGGCTCCACAGGATGGCTATTGACTTCATTAGAGTTAGCCATTTGTATTGAACTGTTGCAGAAAACAAGAACAATAATTTATTTGGGATTTTATTATGGAATTACCCCTTAGGGTAATTCGTTAACCATGGTAAACAGAGACCATATTTGGTTAACTTATTAATCGTATTAATTTAGGATTTCAATTAAAATTTATCCTAAACATAAAACAATAACAATATATATTAGCATATAAGGCTTGGTCTCATGGACTATTTTATAAACCATGATTTCAGAGAATCAAGACTTTTAAGATTTGAACCTAGTTCATTACCTTTATTAGACAGGGAGTCATAGCTACCACTGTCTTTTGGCTCATATAAAAGTGAGCGGGGCCCGTAGGCATCATATTACCAAGTATGGTAAAATATGATCATCTTAATTGATGATGTAAATCCAGGATTCAGAGATCATTAAACTGGATTAGGAATCTTCTAAAGAATCCTTATTCATTTAAGAATGACATGTGATTTTTAACGAATCACTTCTGCCAGGAGTGTTAACATGTTTTAAGATGTTAACAGGGATTTGAATCTTTTAAATCGGTCTTACCATTTTGGCCCGGTCTTATATTTGACACGAGGCTAGGTTTCACACTTTAAGATCCTTAATTAAATAATTATATAGGCAGATTAAAAGGAATGATTTTAATTTATTTATTTCATTTATAATTTATTTATGCACGAATGGCAAACATGAAATTTATAAAAATAACACTCCATTAATTTATCACTATATTACATATTGCCCTAAACGGGTCTTTTACACATGAAATTTTTCCCACGCAGGAGCTAAAACATACCAACATGCCCACGCAGGGGTCTTACAGAAGACATGCCCACGTAGGGGTCTTACAGAAAGGCACAAGTCCTCGTAGGGACTATCACACCAACAATTGTCCTCGTAGGGACTTAAACAAACATAAGTCCACGCAGGGACTAAACATACAACATACCCTCGTAGGGGTTTATGGAAAGATAGACCCACGTAGGGGTCAATACACACAACAAACAAACATACCCACGTAGGGGCTTAACAACAAGATATGCCCACGCAGGAGCTAATACATCAGCGATGGAAGAATTCAACGATCCTTCTTGTTCTTCCCCTTGATCAGACCCATCAGTCCTTGGAAGAAGGTTTGCCTTTCCCTACGATCCTCGTGAGCTTCCCGTTCAACTCGCTGCAACCTATGTAGAATTTCCTCCCGTTCTGGGGGAGAAAATCGTGGCGGCTGTGACTGCGTTCTAATGATAGGCCTGGGAGGTATTGGGTACCCCTGATTCGGGTGGCTTACCCCCCATGGATCTCCGTAGGGTCCTTGGGCATTGAGGGCGTTATAATTTGCTGCTTCCATATAAGGATCTGCCTCAGCGTATCCGTAGTTGTGGTAAGCTGGTGGCTCAAACGGGTTGTAAGTACTTGGACCCGTGTACGTTGGGATTGGGTTATCAAAACCCATGTACGGTGGCTGTTGAAAAGCTGGCTGCGAAGGCCCACCCATCTGTGGGTCCTCATAGTGCGGTGGGTAGTGACTAGCACTAGACTGTCGTGGGGAATCGAAAGTGAAGCCCCCTGGTCGCACCGACATACGGGCACCGGTTCTTCTACGCCTTGGCGGTTGAGGAGGTGGCGGTTGAACTGGTGGCGGTGGAGGCGGTGGCGTAACTGCCACAAAGCGATGATCCTCTGAAGAATCTTGATGATGCGGCTGTGGTTGTGGCTCCTGGTGCTGCTGAGAATGCTGTTGTTGATGCTGCCCATGTGACGACGAGTGGTGTGAAGGCGTATAGTACCATTGGTGTTGGTCAAATAAAGCTTGGAAGCTATCTGGACCACCATAGGGCGATCCGTGAAACGAAGATCCGTCCGAAATCTCTATCGGGTGGTTCGGAGTGCCACTCGCAGGCATGACGGGGTCCTTATCCTCGTCCATGTCGTCAGCTTGATCACCAGAGAAGTGGTCGTCTGGCCCTAGTGGGTTGAAACCCACGGGTTCTTGTAGGTAATCGGCCGGGTTAAACTGGCCTCGAAAGATAGGTGTGGGGTCCCCATAGGAATGATGGGACAGAGACCTTTGTAGTGGTACATATGAAGGTTGTGTGTTGTGAGGTTCATATGGGTTAAGTGCAGGAGGGGTAGAACTGTGCGAAACAGATCTCCTTGCTGGTTCGAACAGGTTTCTCCTGTTCCGTCTTGGATTCTCGCTTTCTGCCGCAGTTGGAGCTCGTGTATTAGACGGCCCTGCTTCATGGTCGTTGGGGGCGGCTACCGGCCCCTTTCCGCGTCCTCGTGTACGCAAGAATCTTGGAGGCATCTTTGTTATTCCTGTCAATAAAGCATGAGATAACAATAACAAAAATATAAAAATTAAAGGACAAAACAAAAAAACGAAAAGGTGGAATTTGTCCTAAGTTATAAGTCTAGACTCAAAAGTTTAGATATGTGCAATTGTGTAACTGAGATTAAACACAAAAGGCTAGTGTTTAATTCACTCAGTGTTGGCTCTGATACCAACCTGTCACACCCCGATTTCCACGTGTCACCGGTGGGCCCGGTGGGGGAGTATCGTGATGTGGTTGGCAACGTAATAGTCAAACAACACAATATAATAATGCACAGCGGAAGCAAATTTAAAATAAGATACAACCGAATTTATTTATTGTAAACAAAGTCACAATTATCCGGTGTTTATCCACAGTAGGATCGAATCAAAACAACAATTATGGTTCAACAGACTTCTGGCATCCTAAGCTTGCGAGACTTTTATTGATGCTTAGGAGACAATCCAGCCAATTACGTTTAGTACCTGCATTCAGTCTTTTTGGGAAAATACGTCAGTTTACACTGGTAAATACATTCAACTGACTCATTTTATAAAATGATTGAAAATTGGTTTGGATGCACATGGCATAAACATTTTTATTTAACTTGGGAGAATTATATAATATTATAATCTTGTGAACGATTTACATGTTACTTATGCGTTCAGTAGCCCGGAACGTATCCGGGTTAAAGATCAATAGACACACCACTTTAAGTGAGTTATACACGGGAGTACGCCTACACCCCGTGCTCAGGTCGTGGCCATCTCGTAAGATGATGCCAGAGATATCCGGGACATGGTCATTAACCCCCCAAAGGCTGTAAAGTAAACATATCTGTTTAAAACGAGCCGATCAAATTATTCAATTAACCACTAAGCGTGGAAGATTTGATGCTCGATCAAGCGGTACGCTATGTACCGTAACCCAAGCCCGTATAGGGAAAATAAGTTAAAAGTATTTACCTTGATGCAAAGTATAGTCACAAAATCAAATAGCAGGTAGCTTTTACTGTTTCTCCTAATCTGGAACGAAGGTTAAATATAACCTATTAGAATCCTAGCGGGTCTTTAATTATGCTTAAGCTTAGACCGGCTAGTTTCGAAGATACGGTTCGTACGCACGATTAAGCGAAGACCGGATAGAATGTGATTTAGACCCGACAAGTTTGAAGACTTGTTTAATATGGGTTTATTATTCACATTCTGGATTTTGAGCTAAAACCGATAAGGTTTGACCCGTTTCGGCTAATTTATGTAAACTTGTTACATAAACCGAGCCGAACGCGTAGTATGCGTAACGGGTATCCGTAAGAGCCATATACAGGTTTCCTAAGTCAATATGCTTCAAATATGTTGTAACATCAGTAGGATGTCTTTCGTTATGCCCCGAACTAATTTAAACACAAACTATGCCCCGTAGGGGTAGTTTGGTCATTTTAAAGTTTGTAAAAGAGTTTAATTGTTTAACTGAGTTACAGGTCTGATGTAAACAGAAAACATACTCATTTTAATGGGTTATAACAGTAGGCTAAGGCGTATATGTGAAATTTATCCTATTTAACCAAACTATGCCCCGTAGGGGTATTTTGGTAATTTCACATAAGCCGAAAAGCTCAAAAACTGAAGTCTGAGTTTATCAACTTTTGCTTACTGTTAAAATATGATAATTTGCTTCTTATATCAGCAGGTATCAACCCGGGTATGTCCAATATGATTCTAAGACATACTATGCGTTAAAAACGCTAATTATGGCGATTAAAGGCCATTTTCGGGTTCTATACTTAAATCTGATATTTTTATATTTCCAGAAGGCTTAAAATAATTTATTAATCATAACTAATCAGTGGCAAAAGGTTTGGAGTCGTTTAGATGTGTAAAACTCATTTTATGGCCCGTAAGGGCAAAACCGACAATTACCGAATTAAGCCTACGACTATGAGTTATGCTCAGCCTAAAATTAATTAAAAATCTTTAAAATTCCCAAAATAATATATTACATCAGTGGGTAATTCGTTTGATACCAAAAAGTATGTTTAATTAGGCTATACGCTAATTACGCCACTTTATTAACATAAAGCACCGTAATTACACTAATGAGCATAACTATTAATCTACAAGTCAAACTGATGTCAAATTTTGCATACAAGTTTATGTATCAATATTCAAGGTTTCTATACTTTTACATTTTCATAAATCATGTTTTAAGGTAATAAGGGCATAACAGTCAACATATGAACAATTAACGGAAACTTGCATATTAATTGGATAACTAATGAACCGAGGTGCACAATCACAGAGGGTTGTTCTAACATGTATCCTAGTCCAATTAAAGCTCTGAGGCATTTCTAAAATATGCCCAAACGGGTCAGAACTGAAAGTCAAAGTGAAAGTCAAACTATGCGACTTTCGGTTCCGAACCGGGTCTAAACAGGAAATAGTCGGGTTGAACAGGTTTGAACATGTTCTTACACTAATTACTAAGTTATAACAATAATCAAACAGGTTATACATGGCCTAGATAGCTAATTATGCATAATTGACCTTTTAAGAATTCTGTTGACTTTTTAAGTATATGTTTGACCCGACTTTTGAACTAGTTAAAGTGGTGATCAGGGGAAACCCTTTTGGGGTTTTATTACCCACATAAATACCAACTTATAACTACTTTTGATTCGAGATTTGACTGAGCCATTATTGACTAATCTCGAAGTCAAACCGTAATTACGACGGTTTGACTTTTGGCTAATTAACTAAGCTAAACTCAAACAAGAAAGGATTAGAACACTTACAAGGGTCCTATGCACGACTTATGATCAGTTGGGAGAGTTCCTTAGCTCCAGAAAGGCTCCAGATGATCAAATGAAGGTGTGAGAAAAATGGTGAACTTGGAAGGCTATTTATAATGGTTCCACACACCATAAATCATTGACAACTGGGTCTAGGAGTGCCCACAATCGTTTGGCATGTGTCCTAGGGGCTTAGGGGACGTTTTAGGGGCCAGGAGAAGTGGAAAAACGGGTTGTGGTCCCGAAAATACGTAAAGGCAGACAACCAACGTTTTTTTCGGAGCTGGGCACACCCTCGCGTAGCGCGAGGGTGCCGTCGCGCAGCGCGACCACCTTAACAGATCAGATTGTTGATTTTGTTTGCGATTCAGCCCTTGTCCCTTCAAAACTCGAATGGTTACTGATTTATTGCACTTTAAACCTCCACAATTTATCTACTAAGGCCTTAAATCATATACCCACTTTGCCAAGTCCCCGGGTAACTTTATTTTCACCCGAAAAGTCCTAACTTTCGACGTTTACGCTTTAACGCTTCGCACACGAATTTGATCATATCTTTCTCATACGTTAACGAAACTTTATGAAATTTTTATGGTGTATTCTCATGAGCATAATTAATATTTACAAAGCTTCGGGTTTGTCAAAAGGTCACTCAGAGGTATAAATTAAACATGTTGGCACATTTGGTCCCTGTAGTTTGAAATCACTCACATTTAGCTTCGTATGATCCATGATTTATTCGTTCGAAGGTATGTGTCACACCCCCAAAATCCACTGTGGAGTATCACCACTTGGAGGCGTGACTGACCAGGATCAAGCCACCAATCATATTGAACATAATAGTAAATAATATAAGTCATTCATCAATACGAAAGGTGTTTTCAAAACCAAACATGTTAAGTGTATAGCGGAAGCATCAAGTGTAAACCCAACGTAAGTAATAAGTTCAATGTTTAATGTTTCAATATAAGATCCATAAATCCGTGCCCACAACGACCGTGCCTCCCGTGCAAGCTCCAAATGTACCTAAGGTCCTGCAAGGCATGCAGCAGAGAGTCAACAACTAGTTGAGCGAGTTCACAGTTAATAAGTTCGTTATAACAAATCATGTATGCATTTAGTGGGGGCTTCCCATGTAGGTATGTGCTAATAGTGGGGGTTTCCCATGGTCATATGTTTTACTAGTGGGGGTTTTCCACGTTTAACTTTACTAATGGGGGCTTCCCATGTTTGTACTTACTAGACTATTTACAACCATGTGCTCTTCTAAATCCGAGAGCAGGAATACGTACAAGGTCACGTAGGATTTACGTGAGTGCCCTTCCCCGAGGACAGTGGTACGTGTGGGGTTTACGTAGGTTTTACGTAAGTGTCCTTCCGACCCGGAAGACAGTAGTAGGTATTAGTTTACGTAGGTTTTACGTAAGTGTCCTCCAGACCCGGGAGACAATGGTAGATACTAAGTTACGTAGGTTTTACGTAAGTGTCCTGACTATCCTGAGGACGATGGTCTATAGTCTAGCGATAGCGTAAGTACGAGTAGTTATCCATTACAAATAATCCATCCCAATTCCCAACCCGGGAATCCCATGCCTTGGCTGTGTGAACTCACCTTGGTTTGCTCGGTATGCTAAGTATGTATGCTCGTAAGTAATCAATCACGTCCTAAGTATGTACGTATGTGAAATCAGTTTGTGTTCATGTATAGACTCACAGTTGGTAAGCAAGTAGCACGTAGCACGTATTTCAGATCATACACAAGATGGTAACACTTAACAGCAGTTAACTAACCCGGTTAACTTTTAAACAGAATAAAAACATGTTACTGTGCTGATTACCCACTTGGCGAAACACCCCTGTTTCGCCATAAGTCCCTTCGACGAAACACCCTGTTTCGTCTACAATTTGATTCGTCATAGAGGTCTCGACGAAATGCATTGGTTTTGTCGTCACCTCTGTTTCGTCAAGAGCTGTTTGATTCGTCACAATTTCAGCTACGCCATGAATGTCAGTTACGTATCATACAGAAACCCTAATCGTCCTAACAGTCGTCACAATTATCAGAATCGTATGGAGATCAACGTACATGCAGAAACATCACAACTCAATCATTCAGAAATCATTGTCTAGCATGAACCCTAGTTTAAACGTATATCGAATCGATTAACATATAACATCATATCATCGAATCCTATCCCGATACTAATGTGTATTCCGAATCAGAGTATATCAACAACATTCAGAACCGATTGTTTTGATTGTATTAAGTTTCGCTTATAACTACTTATCCGATTAATCACGTACATCGACATCTATACCATCATACACATATATTCAAAATCCGTTGCATAAATCAGCATTTACATGTACGCATAACAAGTAATCAGAAGCGTCAACAGAACCGATTTAACAAACCCGTACTAACCGAGATGAAGGTTGGATCGCACAAGAGTTTCCGGTGGGTTCTAGTTCGCCGTCACACAGCAGAGAGTCCTCTAGGGTTTTCTGGTTTGCTAAAATGTGGCGAATGGAATCGTTCTACGTAATATAAACATGTCTAACAGTACTGGACCCTATTGGGCCTCGGCGAATCTGGGCTCGGCGAAACAGCTGTTTCGTCGAGAGGATTGTTGGCGAAACAGGTTTTGTTTCGTCGGAACTCACTTTGGCGAAATACATTATGTTTCGTCGGATTCTTTTATAGTTTAACAGTTTAAGTTTCACAAACAGTACACACGTTTACATAATCACACATAACCATGCAATCACAATGCATTCATCATACCACAATGTACAGTTATAAGTCAAACAAGTCAAAGTCTACGTGCATTAAATGCGAATAAAGACTGTCGGAAATTCGAGTTGTCACATTATCCCCAACTTGAAAGAAATTTCGTCCCGAAATTTAGCATGCGGTTACTGAGGAAAGCTAATGGTGTGACGTTGTTTACCTGTATTGTATCGCGGCTCCCCGAGCATGTTTGCGAAGATTACTGGTTTTCCTGGGGTGTCACATTATCCCCCCGTTGATTTGGAATTTCGTCCCGAAATTCTGCATTGGTAGCTTCAGCCTCAGTAGTAGTTGCATTGGTTTCGAATAACTGGGTATATTTGAGTTCCATTTGATCTTCACGCTCCCAGGTGAACTCTGGGCCGCGGCGGGAGTTCCAACGAACTCGTACAAGAGGGATTCTCGTGTTCTTGAGGACCTTAACATCCCGGTCCGTGATTTCAACAGGTTCCTCGACGAAGTTCAACCGCTCGTCGATAGTGAGTTCCTTCAAGGGAACTACGTGGGTCTCATCTGACGTACATTTCTTCAAATTCGACACGTGAAAGACATTGTGAACTGCACTGAGTTCAGGTGGTAAGTTCAATCTGTAGGCCACTTTGCCTATTTTCTCAATAACTTCGAAAGGTCCGACGTATCGTGGATTGAGTTTGCCGCGTTTGCCAAACCGAACCACACCCTTCCAGGGTGAAACTTTAAGTAGCGCTCGATCCCCAACCTGGAATTCGAGTAGTTTCCTGTCTTTATCAGCGTATACTTTCTGACGGTCACGAGCTGCCGCCATGCGTTGTCGTATTTGTGCAATCTTTTCAGTAGTATCAACTACCATTTCTGGACCTGTGATTTGACTTTCTCCCACCTCTGCCCAACAGAGAGGTGACCGGCATTTACGCCCGTAAAATGCCTCGAATGGAGCAGCTTTAATGCTTGTGTGGTAACTGTTATTGTATGAAAATTCCACAAGTGGCAGATGTTTCTCCCAACCGTTGCCAAAGTCAATTACGCACGCCCGAAGCATGTCTTCTAGAGTTTGTATAGTGCGCTCAGACTGTCCATCTGTCTGAGGATGATACGCCGTGCTCATGTCTAAACGAGAGCCAAACGATTTATGCATTGCTTGCCACAGTTCTGAAGTGAAACGTGCGTCACGATCAGAGATGATAGAGGTTGGCACACCGTGCCTAGAGACCACTTCTTTCAAGTAGATGTCTGCTAGTGTAGAGAACTTGTCTGTTTCTTTGATGGCCAAGAAGTGAGCAGACTTTGTGAGTCGATCCACGATCACCCAAATAGTATCATTTCCGCGCTGAGATTTAGGTAGGCCAGTAACAAAATCCATGGAAATTTGCTCCCATTTCCATTGTGGTATCTCAGGTTGCTGTAGTGGTCCTGACGATTTCTGATATTCTGCCTTGACTCTCGCACAAGTCAAGCATTTACTAACGTATGTGGCTATGTGGGCCTTCATGCTAGGCCACCAATATGTAGTTTTGATGTCGTGGTACATTTTATCCGAACCAGGATGTACCGAGTAGCGAGACTTGTGAGCTTCATCCATTACTAGCTCGCGTAAGTTGCCGTACAGTGGAACCCAAATGCGTCCTGTTACGTAATAAGCGCCGTCTGCCCTTTGTTCTAATCGTTGCCTTGAGCCGCGTAGGGCTTCAGCCCTGACATTATCTGGTTTCAATGCTTCTACCTGAGCATCTCGTATCTGGGAAGGAAGACTAGACTGTATAGTGAGTTGTAGAGCTCGTACGCGCTTAGGTGCGGTGTCCTTTCGACTGAGGGCGTCAGCCACAACATTGGCTTTGCCCGGGTGGTACCTGATTGAGCATTCGTAGTCGTTTAGCAGTTCAACCCATCGTCGCTGTCGCATATTCAGTTCTTTCTGTTTGAATATATGTTCGAGGCTTCTGTGGTCGGTGTAGATAGCACATTTGGTACCGTACAAGTAGTGTCGCCATATCTTAAGTGCAAAGACGACCGCTCCCAGCTCTAGGTCGTGTGTTGTATAATTCCGTTCGTGAATCTTAAGTTGGCGCGAAGCATAAGCAATCACTTTATCCCTTTGCATCAATACACATCCAAGACCTTGGATAGATGCGTCGCAGTAGACTACGAAATCATCCGTGCCTTCAGGCAATGAGAGGATAGGTGCGCTACAGAGTCTATCCTTTAAGTGTTGGAACGCTGTTTCCTGTGCATTACCCCAACGGTAAACAACACCCTTTTGTGTCAACAGTGTAAGCGGCTGAGCAATCTTTGAGAAGTCTTTGATGAACCTTCTGTAGTAACCCGCCAAACCCAAGAATTGGCGAATTTCTGTTGGTGTGCGAGGTGCAGGCCAGTTCTTGATCGAATCTACCTTGGATGGATCTACATGAATCCCATCCTGGTTCACCACGTGGCCTAAAAAGTGGACTTCACGAAGCCAGAAGTCACATTTAGAGAACTTAGCGTATAGCTGTTCCGTTCGTAGAAGTTCCAGTATGAGTCGCAAGTGCTGCTCGTGTTCCTCCTGACTTTTCGAATAAATCAGGATGTCGTCGATGAAAACAATGACGAACTTGTCGAGATAGGGTTTGCACACCCTGTTCATAAGATCCATAAATACGGCAGGCGCGTTCGTTAGCCCAAATGGCATGACCATAAACTCGTAGTGGCCGTAGCGAGTTCTAAATGCTGTTTTAGAGACGTCCTCATCCCGGACTCTCAACTGGTGATAACCTGACCTTAAGTCTATCTTGGAGTAGTAGCTCGACCCTTGCAGCTGGTCGAATAAATCATCTATGCGCGGAAGAGGATAACGATTCTTGATCGTCACCTTGTTGAGTTCACGGTAGTCTATACACATCCTGAACGTACCGTCTTTCTTCTTTACGAATAACACTGGAGCTCCCCAAGGCGAAGAGCTAGGACGTATAAAACCCTTTTCCAAGAGTTCTTGTAGCTGCTTTGACAGTTCTTCTAATTCAGTTGGAGCTAGACGATAAGGTGCTCGAGCTATGGGTGCTGCTCCTGGAGCGAGCTCGATCTGGAATTCGACTTGACGATGAGGCGGTAACCCAGGTAATTCCTCAGGAAACACTTGAGGAAAGTCACGTACTACAGGAATATCTTCAATCTTTTTCTCTTTCTTCGAGGTATCTGTAACGAGTGCTAATATAGCAGTGTGCCCCTTGCGTAAACACTTCTGAGCCTTCAAAAAGGAGATGATGCCACTCACGACACCACTCTTGTCGCCTTGAACTTCGAGAGGTTCCTTGCCCGACCGAGGAATACAAATAACTTTTTCTTTGCATAAAATCTCCGCTTGTTGTTGAGATAACCAATCCATACCAATGACGACGTCAAAACTACCCAAGGTTATAGGAATGAGATCAATGGAGAAAGTCTGACCAGCGAGGATAAGATTACACCCTTTAACTATGTGTGTGGCCTCTAGACTTTTACCGTTAGCTAATTCTACAACATGTTTGGTGTTTAAGAGAGTTGGTGCACGTTTTAACATTTCACTAGCTTTTAGAGACATGTAACTTGTATCCGCACCAGAATCAAATAGTACTGTAACATAAAAGTCGTCAAGAAGAAACTTACCCATAACTACGTTGGGATCATTCCTCGCATCACCCTGACCGATCACAAACATACGGCCTCTAGCACCATTGTTGTTGTTGTTGTTCCCACCGTTGTTGTTGTTCCCGTTGCCCTGATTGTTGTTGTTGTTATTATTCTGGTTCTGGTTTAACTGAGGGCAATCCCGCTTATAATGACCTTCAGCCCCGCATTGAAAGCATCCCCTGATTCCATGCTGCTGCTGCTGCTGAGGCTGGTTTCGTGGAGCAGGGGGTTGTTGTTGCTGGTTCTGATTCGCAGGTCGTGGGCTCCTGCAGTCTTTGGCCTCATGACCCATCCTGAGACATCTTTGACAACGGCCCTTGTTGCACTGGCCACTGTGGTGCCTGTTACAATTGTGGCACTTGGGGTGGTTTCCTCGATAAACTCTCTGTCCGTGACTACCAGATGACTGCTGACTCGGACTCTGATAATCATTGGTCTTGCGTTGCTGAGCTTGAGACTGAATGATAGCTGAACCTTTGCTGGAATCCCCTTCCCATTTCCTCTTATTATCACTGGAGGTAGCAGGAGTAACCGAAGTGATAGCGGTAGTAGTAGCGCTGATGCGTTTAGGCAACCTGTTTTGCTCCACCGCCTGATCAGTGAGACGGTGAGCCAATTGAACAACCTGCTGGTATGTGACATGATTTGCTGAAGTCACATGACTCTGGATCTCTGGCACCAGACCCTTAAGATAAAGTTCGATACGTTTGTCCACCAGAGTAGGACACAGTAACGCAAGCTCATTCGATCTTTTGGTATACGCTTCAATCTCAGACCCCGTCATCTTGAGGTTGAAAAACTCGACTTCCAGCTTATGAATATCATCTCGACTGCAGTATTCTTCCTTGATCATCTCTTTGAAATTGTTCCATGGGGTGGCGTTAGCAGCAACCAACCCCAGTATTTGGACCTGAGCTTTCCACCATGTGAGGGCTAAACCCTCGAGGGTACCAGTAGCATATTTCACCCTGCGTGCCTCAGGGCATTCACACATCTCAAACACAGACTCTATCTTTTCAAACCAGTGCAGGAGACCTACGGCTCCTTCAGTGCCGCTGAAAGTGGACGGACGACAGTCCATGAAAGTCTTGAAAGTGCAAACAGGTGCTTGACCTGTTGTGTAAAAGAATTAGGACAAGTTTTAAACACGAGAGTTGATTTAGGAATGTAGGATCTAAGGATCCTAGCGTGAGTTGTAACTGCAGGGTATACCTCCTGCTTGTGCGGCTGCAACTGCCGCAGTAACTCGTTCGTTAATGAGGGCCGTCAACTGGTCCTGAGTCATGTTGATACGTCCAGACATGATCTTCAAAAGATAACGTAAGTGAGATAGGTTCGCGAATAGTGCGATGACAGAAGAGAATGAGCACACGAGTATTCTCAAGCAATAACATATAGTAAGTTCTGTGATCTAAGCATACCACGAGCAAAGGTCTATGTAGTTCTAGCATATAGGTAAAGTAACATGAATAGTAATACCTATGATGTTGAGACTTGCACGTGGAGCGAAGCGTCGTTGTGGATCGTTGAGAGCACTGTTCTGGTTATAGTCTGGTTTTAACAAAAATCGTTTTTCCTTTATTAAAACCAAGTTCTCTATAACCAATGGCTCTGATACCAATCTGTCACACCCCCAAAATCCACTGTGGAGTATCACCACTTGGAGGCGTGACTGACCAGGATCAAGCCACCAATCATATTGAACATAATAGTAAATAATATAAGTCATTCATCAATACGAAAGGTGTTTTCAAAACCAAACATGTTAAGTGTATAGCGGAAGCATCAAGTGTAAACCCAACGTAAGTAATAAGTTCAATGTTTAATGTTTCAATATAAGATCCATAAATCCGTGCCCACAACGACCGCGCCTCCCGTGCAAGCTCCAAATGTACCTAAGGTCCTGCAAGACATGCAGCAGAGAGTCAACAACTAGTTGAGCGAGTTCACAGTTAATAAGTTCGTTATAACAAATCATGTATGCATTTAGTGGGGGCTTCCCATGTAGGTATGTGCTAATAGTGGGGGTTTCCCATGGTCATATGTTTTACTAGTGGGGGTTTCCCACGTTTAACTTTACTAATGGGGGCTTCCCATGTTTGTACTTACTAGACTATTTACAACCATGTGCTCTTCTAAATCCGAGAGCAGGAATACGTACAAGGTCACGTAGGATTTACGTGAGTGCCCTTCCCCGAGGACAGTGGTACGTGTGGGGTTTACGTAGGTTTTACGTAAGTGTCCTTCCGACCCGGAAGACAGTAGTAGGTATTAGTTTACGTAGGTTTTACGTAAGTGTCCTCCCGACCCGGGAGACAATGGTAGATACTAAGTTACGTAGGTTTTACGTAAATGTCCTGACTATCCTGAGGACGATGGTCTATAGTCTAGCGATAGCGTAAGTACGAGTAGTTATCCATTACAAATAATCCATCCCAATTCCCAACCCGGGAATCCCATGCCTTGGCTGTGTGAACTCACCTTGGTTTGCTCGGTATGCTAAGTATGTATGCTCGTAAGTAATCAATCACGTCCTAAGTATGTACGTATGTGAAATCAGTTTGTGTTCATGTATAGACTCACAGTTGGTAAGCAAGTAGCACGTAGCACGTATTTCAGATCATACACAAGATGGTAACACTTAACAGCAGTTAACTAACCCGGTTAACTTTTAAACAGAATAAAAACATGTTACTGTGCTGATTACCCACTTGGCGAAACACCCCTGTTTCGCCATAAGTCCCTTCGACGAAACACCCTGTTTCGTCTACAATTTGATTCGTCATAGAGGTCTCGACGAAATGCATTGGTTTCGTCGTCACCTCTGTTTCGTCAAGAGCTGTTTGATTCGTCACAATTTCAGCTACGCCATGAATGTCAGTTACGTATCATACAGAAACCCTAATCGTCCTAACAGTCGTCACAATTATCAGAATCGTATGGAGATCAACGTACATGCAGAAACATCACAACTCAATCATTCAGAAATCATTGTCTAGCATGAACCCTAGTTTAAACGTATATCGAATCGATTAACATATAACATCATATCATCGAATCCTATCCCGATACTAATGTGTATTCCGAATCAGAGTATATCAACAACATTCAGAACCGATTGTTTTGATTGTATTAAGTTTCGCTTATAACTACTTATCCGATTAATCACGTACATCGACATCTATACCATCATACACATATATTCAAAATCCGTTGCATAAATCAGCATTTACATGTACGCATAACAAGTAATCAGAAGCGTCAACAGAACCGATTTAACAAACCCGTACTAACCGAGATGAAGGTTGGATCGCACAAGAGTTTCCGGTGGGTTCTAGTTCGCCGTCACACAGCAGAGAGTCCTCTAGGGTTTTCTGGTTTGCTAAAATGTGGCGAATGGAATCGTTCTACGTAATATAAACATGTCTAACAGTACTGGACCCTATTGGGCCTCGGCGAATCTGGGCTCGGCGAAACAACTGTTTCGTCGAGAGGATTGTTGGCGAAACAGGTTTTGTTTCGTCGGAACTCACTTTGGCGAAATACATTATGTTTCGTCGGATTCTTTTATAGTTTAACAGTTTAAGTTTCACAAACAGTACACACGTTTACATAATCACACATAACCATGCAATCACAATGCATTCATCATACCACAATGTATAGTTATAAGTCAAACAAGTCAAAGTCTACGTGCATTAAATGCGAATAAAGACTGTCGGAAATTCGAGTTGTCACATTATCCCCAACTTGAAAGAAATTTCGTCCCGAAATTTAGCATGCGGTTACTGAGGAAAGCTAATGGTGTGACGTTGTTTACCTGTATTGTATCGCGGCTCCCCGAGCATGTTTGCGAAGATTACTGGTTTTCCTGGGGTGTCACAGTATGAGCATCGTGTAGGGTTAATATACATTGTATTTATTCACAGTTGACACTTAGAATACGTATATTCACATACTTTCAACGTTTGTCAACTTTAGTCCTTCCATAATATTTCTTTCACACGTTTAAACTTTATGACACGTGTCAACCTATTATAGGACGTGAATTTCCGAGGTGTTACACATGCTGACAATGCCAGCACTAGACAGACATTGTTTTTGAGGCCAGTATGAGCCGGGAATGAAGTACTACACTAGTAGGGAGTGTAGGGAGGTGAGGACCATAAAACTGCGTCATTAGGTGATAGTTATAGTGCCCGGAAGTGCCTAAAACATACTTAAAGTGTAGAATTCTGCACTAGTAACCAAAAATTCAGCTTTTAACATAACTGGTAAGTGCAAAAACTTGGTAAAATAATCCTAGACACTTTCCAAAGTGTTGGTAATTTATTGTGTCACTAAAAACAATATAAAAGACACTTTAAATACTTATTTAACACTTTAACGGATCAACATCCAACCGAACAACCGGACTTTACCCGGAACACAAAAATATTGCCAAATACATTGTTTATACTTTTCTGAGCTAGTTAGGGTCCCCGAACACCCTAACACCCGTTATATTACTACACACACACTAATACACTAACTACATACTTAAATCTTAACCAAACTAGTAACTATATCATCACAATCCAACCCTTACCCCCTACTCACGATCACCACAAGGGTGACCCACCCTTGCATTTTCTTGAACATTTTATTAAGTGATGTTGGATATCTTAAAGACATATTACATGGATGTTAATAGGAAATTAGTTTATAAGTAATCACCAAGGGATAAGAACTCTCATTTCACAATCACCAACTCAAAATTGCTCTCCTCTTTCCCTCCTTGCTTGTCTTCGGCCGAACACCATCACCACCATACACACACCATCAAGTCTTGATCTAGCCATTCTTCATACATACAAAGGTGCAAGGGATCATACAAGAAGGCTCGGTGCTCTCGGAAGTTCAAGAACCTCTCTAGATTTCTTTTATCCACTACATTTACACCTTGTTTCTTCCCTAGCCTTGTGCTAGTAGTAAGTGCTTCTAATCATCATCTTGATCTTGTTTATGGTGGTTAATAGATGATTTAATGGTTAAAAATTATGAAACACTAAAGAACTTACATTAAAGTCTTGAACATAAGATGAATAAGGTGGATAAAGAGAAGATATGTGTGTAAATCTTGTAAATCGTGTATAGTTGTTATTATTTGATGTTGTTGTTAGTAGAAACAAGATGGATCATCATCTAGACATACTAGTCCATGTTTGAGAGCATGAACTAGTAGGATGTAAAAGTTAGAAAGTTGAAGGATGATGGATCCATCCATTCATAAGTCTTGAACTTGAATAAACATAATTTTTCTTGTAAAATGAAGTTGTAAACTTGTGGATCTAAAGATCGACAAGTGGTTTTTCGGAAGAACCAAGCGGAAAACACTAGTTTTGTTAAAACTCGGATATTTTATGAACTAGAAGCATTTTTGGCAAATAAACAAGTGTGTAAACACTTGTGTAAATGTAACACCCCGAAAACGGGTTTGGTAATTAAACCCCGTTAATACTAAAGACGGGGAAAGTACCGTTAGTGGTAAAAGTAAACTGGTAAATATTAGTAATTTATTTAAATAATCCTAATATTTACTTAAAGTGAATAAGAACTTTCAAGAAAATAGAAAGATAAAAGGCCCGATTTAACGGGACTTAAAGTAAAACGGGTTAAGACTTCCCGAACCTACCAAGTTAACTAGGAATAATTCTAACCTAGTTAGATAGTGACTTATGAGTGGGTTAAAACACTTAAATTAAGAATTAAGGAAAAGTGGAGGGACCTAAGTTGTTAAAATTGAAACTAAAATTTATAAAACAAATAAAAAATAAACCAAACACCCCAAAAAGGGAGTCTGGTCGATCAGAAGAAAGAGCAGGGCGATCCCCATGCTCCAAACCCTAGAAACTCACAAAAACTCTCAATTGGAGGTGCAAATCTGGTCCAAAACGAAATCCGAGCTTAGAATCGTGATCCTCATCGCAAGAGGATTACAAGGTATGTAAAATTTAAGGAAAACTCTCAACTTGAAATTCTCATGAAATTGGGAAAAATCTGAAATTCTAGTTGCATGTGTGTATTATGATGATTAGGAACAACTATAGTGTCTAGGGACAAAACCCTAGACAAATACAAGTTGAAATCATATGAAATTTTAGTGAATCCATGAACACCATTGTAGGTGATTAGTGGGTTATGTGTAATTTGATGAACACTAGGAAATAGATTGTTAATCTAGTGTAATTTGACAATTTTGAAGTGATTCCAGAAAATTTGAAGTTATCAACTTTGTAAGAAGGTTGATTTATGTGAAATTAGGGCTAAGAGATAAGCTAGAGACTTGATAAATAAACATGTAAAATTCTGCCCTTAAAGTGTTTGTTGAAATGCCTCAAAGAAGGCTTGAAACTAGAATTTTGTAGTTAAAACACCTAATTGTGATGTTTTGGCTATTATGCAAGAAGTGATTAAAAAAAAAGTTCTAAATGTGATAAACGTGGTTAGAACTTTGGTTAAAACGGTGGTCTAAAGATAACGCCTACCGGGTAATTAAAGAATGCTAAAACTAGTTGATGAACTCGAATATGCAATTAGTATACTAATGGGCATTCGACTTTTATAAAGTCAAACTGGCCTATAATACGTTAAATGGTAATTTTTGATATGAAATGCGTAAGGTGGAATAATCGTATTAAATTATGATTAAACTAACCACCTTGAAAACGATGATGATAGTTCGACGCGTAACAAGCTAGGTGGAAGCTTGATGAAGGAGCGGGTCAAACGAATCAAGAAGGAAAGGAAAAGCGTAGTTCGGATGCGAGGTAAGTAAAGCTTACGCCCTTTTTCATTATTTACAAATGACATGATTGCAAGTATAGTATATGAATGCTACTAAGTGGTTGGCATAGAATGTTCCGACACGATTCAATGAGAGTCGGAACGAAAGGAAATGGTAAGAAATTATAAGTTATGGACAAAGGGGTAAAATGGTAAATTAGTCATGTAGTGACGAACAAACAAAAAACGGTTTTAAGTAAAATGAGTACAAGGAAAACCGGGATAGGTTTAAAGGGGATGAAATAGTACTTAAATACCATCTCATACGGACAATTGGTCATTTTGACTAAATAGGTCAATTGGTGTGGGTAACGCCATTTGATAATAACATTTGATAATTGCTTGTTGAGTTTTGTAATAACAGGAAATAACATAAGCTTGTGTTGCTTTAACTATAAAGATTTAAAGCAAAAGTTAAGTAAACGGGTCAATACTTTGACCCGAGCCAGGTACGTATAACTAAGCTTTTTGGTTAAACATACAATTTTGGTCAAGATATTTAGCGAAAGTCCTTCGTCGTGAAGTGAGGGACTAAAGATGACCAAAATACCCTTGAAGGGTATATTGGGCAAACAACTCATAGGGGTCGTTTAGGAACTTGCATAAAGATTATGGAATCATTAGACATGAATAAAGATCATAGGAATGCACATTCGTGGGTCAAGTGCTCGAAAGTGGTCATTTGCGTAAAATGATCAACCGAAGGGTAAAATTTGGGAAAAAGGGTTCATCATGATAAATCCACCACAAAATAGTTGTGGTGGAATAATTGTAGTTAATTAGATATGGAACTTTTGTAGCGACAAAAGAAAGGCACAAGTTTCTAGACTAAAATGCATAACTACCCTTAAAGGGTCAAAATATGCATTTAAGTGTAAACGGGATTTTATTACTTAAGAGACTCGTGATTCGAGATTAATATAATGGGAGATATTGAAATAATGAATTTCATGAGTTTAACGATCAAATAAACTTGTTGGTGCGATAAAATTATGAACGTGTCAATATTTGGTAAAAAGGGTAGTAAGCCGAAGACTTAAAAGTCTGAAATTGTGTTAATCCGGATGTTGGATTTTAACTCCATAAGATGGAGAAATAAATTATGGACGCGTAGGAAAAAGAATCGGGTAAAACGGATCAATAACGAAGAAGTTATGACCGTTTTCGTAAAAAGTAGTGTAGCTGGGAATATGCAGCATCTGAACAACAACTCGCTGGAAAAGGTAATCCCCCGCGCCACGTGACGGAGGGAGTGAACTATGTCGCGACACGCGACAGAGTGTCGCGGCCCGCGTAAGTTAACACCAAGTCTGTCGCGGCCCGCGACAGACTGCAGAACTGACAAATTTTATTTTATTTCATGGTTTGTCGTTTAGAACTTGTTTAATCTATTATTTAAGCATCAAAACTAACATTTAGGTTGGTTTTGATCACAGATATATACCAAGTGTTCTCGGATGAAGATCAAGCTCTAGGAAGGACCGAACACGATCAAAGAAATAAGCTTCCGCATGACGTTTCGTTGTTACTTTTAAATGACGAACTTAATTACATTTTGTTCTAAACTTTTAAATTGTAAAAGTTTTAGATTACTCGTATTTTCTAAGAATACTTAATTGTAATTACATGTTTATTTTCGTTAATTATACAAAAATCTTTAAAATAAATACAAGGGTGTTACAGTAAACAAGAAAAATATAACAAGAGATATTTTTGTAAATCATGACTAGAAGTTGTTAAACTTCAAATCCTTTAAAAATAAAGTTTTTAAGAAACTAATTTTATTTTTAAAGATAACAAGACCTACTAAGCATGATAGAAACTTACTACATATTTTTACACACTTTCAAGTTTATGAGCTTATGATTTAGGCTTGTTTTTGTCAAGTTTGATATTTAAAGATTGTACATTGTTGATTAATGATTGTTAAAATTCTCTGATTGATTTTGAAAAGAAAATGATACACTAGAAAGCGTGGACACCTCCATTTACTAAGGAAACTCTGGCGAAATTTTTCTAGAATTTCAAAACTTAGAAATATTTTTCTAACAAATGTTTACAAATATTTTTTTTAACTTGGTTTTCAAAATAAACTTTGCCATAATTTTTATTACAAAATTACCAAGTATCGGAGGTGGATTTTCATAAATAAAACTTGATAAATATATATTTAGAATATATATTTTATATTAAAACGCTTGTGTGATTATGTGATTATTTTGTGAACTAAGTATATATTATTTTTAGGGTAAAAATAATATAACTGGAAAATATTATGAAATTACGGCTCCAAAATAATACCAACGCTCTCACAAATAAATATTTAAGTTACACCGGTATTGTTATTACAACGCGAACTTTAAAATGTAACTTATGTATTCTTCGGAAAATACTCTTATGCGTATATTTGGATAAGTATTATTTTGGAAATGGTATGAGATAAAAAAATAATATTTTTGGGAAAAATATATATATTTCGGAGTTAGAATATTTTAGACAAGTGATTAAAATATATTTTTCAAGTGAGACTTTAAAAATATATTTTCGGAATTATAAAGCATACATGTATTAAAACCCCCATCCTTGGGAAGGAATATACTTATAAATTAAATAAGAAGTGTGAATACGGAATAGTTACCTAACTATTTCTCCAATCAAACGCTAAACCATAAGTCAAGGCACGGCCCATCCGTCTAATAGGAATTAGTACGTGTAGGTCGTCACGCAGCAGATAGAGTTGGAGATTGACGTTTCTGGATACGCACTTCTGTGAGTTCATGTCCCCCTTTTCTCTTAACTGTTTTCAGTTTTTATACTTCGGGGGTGGAATACAAGTTACAGTGATTACAGACACTTTTTATACATGGTATGGTTAGCTTAAGGATGGTTTACTACTTAGATCATGTGAGTGGGTAGGCTGGAACTTGAGGCCATTAATCCTCATTGTAGGACCGAGGGTCATGAGCGGTAGATCTATTTGGGTGTAGCGAGCCCAGCTCCTGAGTCCACAGTATGGACCATGGAGTGACTTTGAGCCCGACGCATAAATCTGCTAGGTTTGAGTCTTCCTACAACACTTCACACATATCATTGGCCTTGCAACCCAATGGTGATCTCTTTTTCCTTAATTGCTACATACCAGGGATTTTCATACATACTACAAAGGTTTATACATACTCACTTTTACATGAACTCGCTCAAATTTTTGTTGATTTTTCAAACTACATGTATTTCAGGAAACTAATGGATCTGGCCAAGTTTGCAATGATGTTAAGCTGCGTAGGAGTAATGATGTCATCCAAGTCTAGGAAATGTGACCTTTGCCTGGACGGGTCGCAAGTCTTAAACTGTGTTTCTATTCATGTCTTTTGGTTGTGTTTTGTGAACAAGTTCTAATTACGTCGTGGTTGTAATCTGTCTTAAGTGTCAACTTTTTAAAACAATGTGGTTGTGGTAACTTTTAAAACTTGTTGAATGGATGAACATCATGGTTTTATTTTCATATAGCATTGTTGTGATTATGCTATGGTATTAAGAAGTCACACCAAAATAAACCCACGCTTCCGCAAAGCCAGGGTGTGACAGCTTGGTATCAGAGCATCGATCATAGCGAACTAGGATTCTTTCTCGAGTCTAGACTATGATCACTAGGGCTCTCACGAAAACATTTTTACATTGCATACACTAAAATGTCCAGATCCAGAATACAGAACGTTTTTTTACAAAAGGCACAAATACACTTTTATGTTTATATTTCAGTCTTAGAGACTGAGGGAGGATCAGTCTTAGAGACTGAGGGAGGATCAGCCTTAGTGGCTGGGGATTTAGTCTTAGAGACTGGGAGGATTAGTCTTAGAGACCAGTGATTTAGTCTTAGAGACTGGGAGGTTGGTCTTAGAGACCAGGGAGTTAGTCTGAGAGGCTAGGAAGTTCAGTCTGAGAGACTGGGAGGGTAGTCTGGATAGACTAGGATGATTACTTGTTTGCTTTATTGTGGCTAACATGTTTATCTGACTTTATGATTGATATATGTGCATATATGTGATTGTGTTACAGACGTCATGGCTTCATCATCAGACACAGGGGTATCGGACACGCTAGACCCCATGGCGATAGTGTCCGATGACGAGATTCCCTCAGAGCGAGAGGTCTACACATCAGACACCACCAGCACGGGCGACGATGATTTCCAGCCGTTCGCGCTGCCCGACGTTGGAGTTGAGCCTGCTGATGGCCTTCCTGCCGGGGATTTACCACTTGCGGTGATCCTTGCTCCTATACCGCTTGCTGCTTTTCCAGTTGTCGACATGCCACTTGATGCCGTTTCTGACGACGACATCGATCTGTTTGAGGAGGATCTGCCTGAGGCTGACTATGAGGGCGGGGCCCCTATTGCTGCTGACGTTATTCTTCCCATTGCAGAGGCCCCTGTGGAGGAGCTTCCTGCTGGTTCACCTGTCCCGGACTCATTGGAGTCTGTGGCATCTGCATCTTCGCACGACCATGGTGTGCAGCCTCACTTTTCTGACCCTGACATGGCACTGTTAGCTGCACCCGGTCCATCGCACGAGTTCGATCACGAGGATGATGACGCTTTTGAGCCGATCTTTCCCCCTGTTTTCGACCCTGACCATGATATTGAGTTTATTCACATGGATCAGCCCCCAGAGGCACCTGTAGATCGTATTGGTCATTTGCTTGACATCCCTGCTGATCTTGAGATGGATCTTGTTGACCCGGAGCCTGTTGTGGCCCCAGAGCCTGTAGTTGCTCCTGACCCTGCGTTAGAGCATGACCTTGTCCATGATGATGCACCAGCCGTTGCCCCTTTTATTGATGATATACCCGTGGCTGATCTGCCCGCTGTTGCTCCACCCTTGATAGAGGATCCTGTTGTTGATGCACCATTTCCCGATCCCGTGCCGGTACTATTTGACCGTGCACCTTTTGCTACTCATATAGATCCACGTTACGCCGACACCCGTAATGGGTGGATCGACGATGACGACTATCCACCACATGTGGTACCCGTCACACCTGTTTCGGCACCCACTGATATTCCACTTTTCCGCCCACACACGACCGATGCCCATCGTACTGATCTCCCGATTACCTTTCTCCAGGACATCCCTCCACCGCGTCCTGGGGAGGGTTCATCACGACAGCCTGTTGATCACGTACCTTTCATGACAGGAGGTAGCCAGTTTATACCTCAGATCCCTCCTACCACTTTTGTTCCACCCATACCGACGTCTGATCCGGTCATGTCACAATTTCTTTCTATTGCACCACCTACTGCACCATCTTACATACCGTCTAGCGAGCCATTTTTATGGACTACTCCCCCTATCATGCCCCTGTCTGATCCATACCACCCGTACCATATTGGGTACTCTACGGTGGACATCCTCACTTCTTTGATGATACAGCAGGATGCTTTGACGCGTCGTATTCAGGTTTTGGAGAGTGCTCCACGTCCATCTTGTCATTGTCAGACACCATTTGCAGCACCACATGCTCCTCGTCCACTTTCCCCCGATTCATACGCTCGTTTTTGGACTTCTGAGCAGCAGATAGCATATTTGTTGCGTGCCTTTCGCGCTTTAGAGGAGGACTGGTTACTCATGTGTCGCTTGTTATTCACTCATTTTCCTCCTCCTCCTCCTCCTCCTCCGCCGCCATCAGCATAGGCATATTTTTGGTTTTATGCAGGTCGATCTTTTGGTGAGAAGGTCGCTATTGAGCCAGCTTACGAAGCTTTTTGAGAGATCATGCTTTTTGTATATGATAGTTGTAGTTTGACTTGTATTACTTTGACATATGATGTACTATTAAACTTGTAAAACACTGTTGTGATCGTGATTAATGAAGCTCAATGGCAACATTCTCACTACATGCTTTGTTGAGTTGTATGTTTTAATTTATAACATGAGATGTTATGTGATTGATGCATGCTACTATATATACATTTTTATTATACTTACTATGGCCTGACCTACATGATCATCTTTTAGAAGATGCCTCCAAGACGCGATGTACGCATGCCTACTAACGAGGCAGAGCTCCAAGGGATAATTGCCGCGGCCATAGCTCAATATGCAGCCTCCCAAGGAGGAACGAGCGGGAGCAATTCGAACAATAACGGCAATAACAATCCACCTCATGGGTGCACCTACAAGCAGTTTCTCGACTGCAAGCCCGTGAATTTCGACGGCACAGGAGGTGCCGTTGCATTTGTTAGGTGGGCTGAAAAGACAGACTCTGTCCTAAGAATGAGCAAATGCGCTCCCGATCAACAAGTGACTTACATCTCAGGGCTGTTTCTGGATGGAGCCCTATCGTGGTGGAACTTACAAGTGCAGACTTTAGGAGAAGCTGCTGCTTACGCGTTAACATGGGCCGAGTTAAAAGAGTTAATGAGGAAGAAGTACTGCTCGCGTGCTGAGATACAATGGCTAGAAACTGAGTTCTGGCATCTGAGAATGGATGGTCCCAAGATTGCAGAATATGTTCAAAGATTTCATGATTTATCTCACGTAGTACCGTACATGGTCACACCAGAGTTTAAACGTATTGAGAGATTTATCTGGGGATTGGCTCCCCAAATAATGAGTATGGTTACCACGTCCAAGCCTGCAACAATCACGGAAGCAATCGATCTTAGTGTGGCGCTAACTGAGGAGGCCATTCGGTTGAACAAGTTTTCAAATGTTGAACCAAAGAAGAAAGAGACTCACGTGGAGTCGTCTGGGGAAAACAAGCGAAAATTTTCCAATTTCAAGCAAGGAACCAGCCATGTAAGCAAGAAGGGCGAGTCAAGCACACCGACTAGAGCTGCAACCGGTGTTGAGAACAAAGGAAAGGGTTATATGGGCACTCTGCCCAAGTGTAACACATGTCGGCGCCATCATTCTGGCCGGTGCGGACTGAGAACATGTGAAGCTTGTGGGAAAATTGGTCACTTGAAAGATACTTGCTGGGTTAGTGCTGGTCGGGGTGGCCAAGGAGGTTTTGGTAATAGGAACAACAACCGTGGTGGTAATGGAAATCGTCCGCAAGGGAATAATGGCGGAAATGAAAACCGTGGGAACGTTGCGAATCAAGCTGGGAATGGAAATCGCAACCAAAACAACACTCAAGCTGGGAATGGAAATGGCCAAGGGCCAGGGTGCTTTAATTATGGAGATGTTGGGAACTTTAAGAGGGAATGCCCAAAATTGAACCAAGCACGGGGAAGAGTCTTTAACATTGGCGCAAGGGAAGCGCGCCAGGATCCGAACGTTGTCACCGGTACGTTCCCTGTAAACCAACGTTTTGCATCTGTTCTTTTTGATACTGGTGCCGATTATAGTTTCGTGTCGTTAGAATTTAAGAATATACTTGGATTGACCGCTAGTAAGTTAGATTTTCCGTACTCGATTGAATTGGCGAATGGGAAACTAGTTGAAACCAGTGAAGTTGTCCGAGGATGCGTGATTGAACTAGGAGGGCACGAGTTTACGCTAGACCTACTACCTGTCGAGTTGGGAAGCTTTGATGTGGTAGTGGGTATGGATTGGTTGCCGAGCAACAAGGCCGAGATTGTTTGCCACGAGAAGACCATCCGCATCCCTATGACGGATGAAGAAACAATCGTAGTGCACGGAGAGAAACACGATACGCCTCTAAGAATCATTAGCTGCCTGAAAGCTAGAAAGAGTTTGCAGAAGGGATGTGTTGCATTCTTGGCACACATCATGGATAAGGAAGCTGCTGAACCGAAGATCGAAGACATTCCGGTTGTAAGAGAATACACTGAAGTCTTTCCAGAAGACTTGCCAGGATTACCGCCTCAAAGGAAATTCGAGTTCAACATGGACTTGGTTCCAGGCGCCGCGCCTGTAGCCAAGGCACCCTATAGACTTGCGCCTTCGGAGATGCAGGAGTTGTCAACGCAACTCCAGGAGCTGTTGGATAAAGGATTCATCAGACCAAGCTTCTCACCATGGGGAGCTCCGGTTCTGTTTGTTAAAAAGAAGGATGGCAGTTTCCGTATGTGCATAGACTACCGTGAGCTTAATAAGTTGACTATCAAGAATAGATATCCTTTGCCGAGGATCGATGATCTATTTGACCAGCTGCAAGGTTCAAGCTTTTATTCGAAGATTGATTTGCGATCAGGATATCACCAACTAAGGATACAAGAGGAAAGTATCCCGAAGACGGCCTTTAGGACTCGTTATGGACATTACGAGTTCCTAGTCATGACGTTTGGGTTAACGAACGCGCCATCTGTTTTCATGGACCAAATGAACCGAGTCTGCAAGCCGTACTTGGACAAGTTTGTGACCGTGTTTATCGACGACATACTGATCTACTCGAAGACGAAGGACGAGCATGAACAGCACTTAAGAGCTATTTTAGAGCTACTTAAAAAGGAGAAATTATACGCTAAGTTCTCGAAGTGTGAGTTCTGGCTACGCGAAGTCCAATTTCTTGGACATGTGGTTAATGGAAATGGAATCCATGTTGATCCCACAAAGATCGAGGCGATCAAGGACTGGGAAACTCCCATGACGCCAACCGAGATTCGACAGTTCTTAGGTTTGGCTGGTTATTATCGAAGGTTCATTGAGGATTTTTCTAAAATCGCTCAACCTCTGACCGCGCTCACACAGAAAGAAAAAAAGTTTGATTGGAGTGACAAACAAGAAGAAGCGTTTCAGTTGTTGAAGAACAAGCTTTGCGATGCACCGATTTTATCGCTACCCGAAGTAACGGATGATTTTGTGGTATATTGTGACGCCTCGCGTCAAGGTTTGGGTTGCGTATTCATGCAGAGACAAAAGGTTATAGCTTATGCGTCGCGCCAGTTGAAGGTACATGAGAAAAATTATACCATGCACGATTTGGAGTTAGGCGCGGTGGTATTTGCGTTGAAAATCTGGCGACATTATTTGTATGGTACGAGATGTACAATTTTCACTGATCACAAGAGCCTACAGCACATATTTAACCAAAAGGAGCTTAACATGAGGCAAAGACGCTGGGTAGAGCTGTTGAATGATTATGATTGTGAGATCAAATATCACCCTGGGAAAGCGAATGTGGTCGCTGATGCCCTGAGTCGAAAATAAAGGATTAAGCCCATAAGGGTTAGGGCTTTGGAGATGATTGTCCAGACAGACCTCTCTTTGCGCATTCGTGCCGCGCAGAGAGAAGCTTTGAAAGAAAGGAATATTGAGGACGAGTATCTCCGTGGGATGGAGAAGCAGTTGGTGCCAAACGAGGAAGGAACTTTATGCTTCATGAAACGGATTTGGGTTCCTCTGTCTGGTGGATTAAGGAAGGTTATTTTTTATGAAGCTCACAAATCTAGGTACTCAATTCATCCCGACGCGGATAAGATGTACCAAGATCTCAAGGATTTTTACTGGTGGCCTAGGATGAAAGGCGATGTTGCAGTATATGTTAGTAAATGTTTAACATGCGCCAAGGTGAAGGCCTAGTACCAGAAACCCTCAGGTCTTCTACAGCAACCTGAAATACCCAAATGGAAATGGGAACAAATTTCAATGGATTTTATTACGAAATTGCCCAAAACGCCCAGGGGCCATGATACGATTTGGGTGATAGTAGACCGGTTAACAAAGTCCGCACACTTCTTGCCAATCAAAGAGAAAGACAACACGAGTAAACTTGCGGAAATATACATGAGAGAGATTGTCGCACGTCATGGAGTGCCTCTCTCGATTATCTCTGATAGAGATGGGAGATTTGTATCAAGGATTTGGCAATCCTTCCAAGAAGCTTTTGGCTCACAGTTGAATCTGAGCACTGCATTTCACCCACAAACTGATGGCCAAAGTGAACGAACTATTCAGACGTTAGAAGATATGCTGAGAGCATGTGTAATGGACCTAGGTGGTAGCTAGGATAATCATTTACCATTGGTCGAATTTTCATACAACAACAGCTACCACACAAGTATTGGAGCCGCGCCATTTGAAGCTCTTTACGGACGCAAATGTCGATCACCCTTATGCTGGGCTGATGCGTGTGATAGACAGCTTGTTGGTCCCGAAATAGTCCAAGAGACGACAGACAAGATTGCACAGATTCGAAAGCGCATCGAGGCGGCTCGCGACAGACAGAAAGCCATAAGAAGATTAACCATTATGGTAGAAACATAAACCAAACTAATCAACCCTAGGATTAGTTCAGTGTTTCTTCATTGGCGCCCACCGGTCTTTTACAAATCACTTTCATCTTCTTTTTCTGAGTTTTCTAAGCTTTTTTTTCCTTCGATCATGGCTGGTCAAGGAATCATTCCTGATTTTGGTTTTGGAACAAACTCTAATGCAGTGTTGGGGGAGGACAATCAAAACGTCCAAGTCCAACATGTTGAAGAAATCGGTGAAATCGAAGTAACTAACACTGGGGGACCCCGCGCGAGTGCCACTCGCATCACTCAAACGGTAGCCCCAGCAAGTCACGTCGCTGGTCCTTCAAACCCAGCTCCACCTCAGAATATTTCGGCGCTATTAGGGCTACCAGAAGGTGAAACTCTAGCCTCTTGGTATGCCAAACAAATTGCTACATTCAACGCCGCGTATCAATCTTTGAGCGCACAACAAGCAGTCTTACTGGCAGAACCATCTTTGGTTACACCTTAGGGTCCTAGTCAGGGGGCGCGCCAGATACCCCCACAGCAAAACTTTCAAGGAAGAGTTAACAGGCCTCCTCCCCTAAGAAGACCAAGCGTGCTTGACACACGCGACACACGGGGAGAGACAGAAAGCTATTATTGTGACAACCCTCACAAATCCAGGTATCCGTACACATTAATTAATATTTAATTAGTGCTTAATTACTGTGCTTGATTACAATGATGAATAAACTGCTTTCTATTTTCTGATACATACATACTCATGCATCATACTTTATTTACTGTCACTTCATTTATTACACACAAACAATAGTGACAAATTTGATGCACAAAAGCACAATTAGCACAGTGAACGAATAACCCAGTAAACATGCTGACAATGCCAGCACTAGACAAACATTGTTTTTGAGGCCAGTATGAGCCGGGAATGAAGTACTACACTAGTAGGGAGTGTAGGGAGGTGAGGACCATAAAACTGCGTCACTAGGTGATCGTTATAGTGCCCGGAAGTGCCTAAAACATACTTAAAGTGTAGAATTCTGCACTAGTAACCAAAAATTCAGCTTTTAACATAACTGGTAAGTGCAAAAACTTGGTAAAATAATCCTAGACACTTTCCAAAGTGTTGGTAATTTATTGTGTCACTAAAAACAATATAAAAGACACTTTAAATACTTATTTAACACTTTAACGGATCAACATCCAACCGAACAACCGGACTTTACCTGGAACACAAAATTATTGCCAAATACATTGTTTATACTTTTCTGAGCTAGTTAGGGTCCCCGAACACCCTAACACCCGTTATATTACTACACACACACTAATACACTAACTACATACTTAAATCTTAACCAAACTAGTAACTATATCATCACAATCCAACCCTTACCCCCTACTCACGGTTACCACAAGGGTGACCCACCCTTGCATTTTCTTGAATATTTTATTAAGTGATGTTGGATATCTTAAAGACATATTACATGGAGGTTAATAGGAAATTAGTTTATAAGTAATCACCAAGGGATAAGAACTCTCATTTCACAATCACCAACTCAAAATTGCTCTACTCTTCCCTCCTTGCTTGTCTTCGGCCGAACACCATCACCACCATACACACACCATCAAGTCTTGATCTAGCCATTCCTCATACATACAAAGGTGCAAGGGATCATACAAGAAGGCTCGGTGCTCTCGGAAGTTCAAGAACCTCTCTAGATTTCTTTTATCCACCACATTTACACCTTGTTTCTTCCCTAGCCTTGTGCTAGTAGTAAGTGCTTCTAATCATCATCTTGATCTTGTTTATGGTGGTTAATAGATGATTTAATGGTTAAAAATTATGAAACACTAAAGAACTTACATTAAAGTCTTGAACATAAGATGAATAAGGTGGATAAAGAAAAGATATGTGTGTAAATCTTGTAAATCTTGTATAGTTGTTATTATTTGATGTTGTTGTTAGTAGAAACAAGATGGATCATCATCTAGACATACTAGTCCATGTTTGAGAGCATGAACTAGTAGGATGTAAAAGTTAGAAAGTTGAAGGATGATGGATCCATCCATTCATAAGTCTTGAACTTGAATAAACATAATTTTTTTTGTAAAATGAAGTTGTAAACTTGTGGATCTAAAGATCTACAAGTGGTTTTTTCGGAAGAACCAAGCGGAAAACACTAGTTTTGTTAAAACTCGGATATTTTATGAACTAGAAGCATTTTTGGCAAATAAACAAGTGTGTAAACAAGAAAAATATAACAAGAGATATTTTTGTAAATCATGACTAGAAGTTGTTAAACTTCAAATCCTTTAAAAATAAAGTTTTTAAGAAACTAATTTTATTTTTAAAGATAACAAGACCTACTAAGCATGATAGAAACTTACTACATATTTTTACACACTTTCAAGTTTATGAGCTTATGATTTAGGCTTGTTTTTGTCAAGTTTGATATTTAAAGATTGTACATTGTTGATTAATGATTGTAAAAATTGTCTGATTGATTTTGAAAAGAAAATGATACGCTAGAAAGCGTGGACACCTCCATTTACAAAGGAAACTCTGGCGAAATTTTTCTAGAATTTCAAAACTTAGAAATATTTTTCTAACAAATGTTTACAAATATATTTTTTTAACTTGGTTTTCAAAATAAACTTCGCCATAATTTTTATTACAAAATTACCAAGTATCGGAGGTGGATTTTCGTAAATAAAACTTGATAAATATATATTTAGAATATATATTTTATATTAAAACGCTTGTGTGATTATGTGATTATTTTGTGAACTAAGTATATATTATTTTTAGGATAAAAATAATATAACTGGAAAATATTATGAAATTACGGCTCCAAAATAATACCAACGCTCTCACAAATAAATATTTAAGTTACACCGGTATTGTTATTACAACGCGAACTTTAAAATGTAACTTATGTATTCTTCGGAAAATACTCTTATGCGTATATTTGGATAAGTATTATTTTGGAAATGGTATGAGATAAAAAATAATATTTTTGGGAAAAATATATATATTTCGGAGTTAGAATATTTTAGACAAGTGATTAAAATATATTTTTCAAGTGAGACTTTAAAAATATATTTTCGGAATTATAAAGCATACATGTATTAAAACCCCCATCCTTGGGAAGGAATATACTTATAAATTAAATAAGAAGTGTGAATACGGAATAGTTACCTAACTATTTCTCCAATCAAACGCTAAACCATAAGTCAAGGCACGGCCCACCCGTCTAATAGGAATTAGTACGTGTAGGTCGTCACGCAGTAGATAGAGTTGGAGATTGACGTTTCTGGATACGCACTTCTGTGTGTTCATGTCCCCCTTTTCTCTTAATTGTTTTCAGTTTTTATACTTCGGGGGTGGAATACATGTTACAGTGATTACAGACACTTTTTATACATGGTATGGTTAGCTTAAGGAGGGTTTACTACTTAGATCATGTGAGTGGGTAGGCTGGAACTTGAGGCCATTAATCCTCATTGTAGGACCGAGGGTCATGAGCGGTAGATCTATTTGGGTGTAGCGAGCCCAGCTCCTGAGTCCACAGTACGAACCATGGAGTGACTTTGAGCCCGACACATAAATCTGCTAGGTTTGAGTCTTCCTACAGCACTTCACACATATCATTGGCCTTGCAACCCAATGGTGATCTCTTTTTCCTTAATTGCTACATACCAGGGATTTTCATACATACTGTAACGCTCCGCGTTTTCATAAATTTCCTAATTTAGAAATCGAGTCTTAAAAATCTATTTTTAGAAGCTTGCCTCTTTCAAAATTATAATCCGTTGCATCGTCGGAAATCTTTTATCTTTATTTTTAATTCGTTATAAATATGGTTAATTTTTTTTCTTTGTTTAATTATTTAACTTAATTAATTTTACAATTTAAAAGGTTTATTTTTTTTTATATAATCTAGTTAGTCTCGTTAAATTTTTTAAAGTTAAAACTAATCTACCTAGTTTAAACTATATGGTTAGTTCCTTTAAAAATAACATAACTCGAGTTTTAATTAAAGTCAAGGGTTGTTAGAGTAAATAATTGAAACTTTAAACTTCAGGGACTGTTTGTGTAATTTTCTGAAAGTTTAATACTTCAAATAAATAAATGCTAAAAAAGATGAAGAGCACGGGACTCAATCCCGGGTCAACATCTTCACACACACGCGCACTAACCAGCTGAGCTGGGTCTTCACATTAAACAAGTCGGAACACACAATTTATTTAAATACTCGTTCAAGGCAAGCCCACTAGTGATAACCTAACTATAAATGAAAGTCAAAACCCTAACCTGCTACCTCATATCGCCGCACATAACCTGTTCCCTCTTCTTTTTTCTTTGTTTACCTGCTATACACTACACACATATACATCAGACCCAATCTCACCTCTCCTCTCAAGCTCGGCAACAATCCCCCCCGGGTTTCTTCTCCGGTGTGACCATCGGCGGCGGTGGTTGTTTCTAGCCGCAATCCCCTTTACCATCACTCCTCTCATTCTCCATCCCGCTCACCTCCTCTCTCTTACTTTGTAACAGAGCCGACAGCCACCATGGCGGTGGCGGCGCGACAGGAACAGGAGCCGCAGCAGCGGCGGACGTCGGTTCCGATCCGGCTTGTTCCCGGTCTAGTTCAGGTCCGGCTTCCGTTCGGTTTCAGTTCACTGTTAGCTTGAGTGCCGGTTGGAAATCTCCGGTCGCGGGTTCGAGTTCCGATTAACTCCTGCCGATTCCGGTCAACGTTCAGCTCCACCAGGTTCTGGCTCGTTTATTCTCGGTTCGATTCAGGTTAGAATCTGATTTGAGTGATGTTTATTTAAGTTACAAAATTCGTGTATCTTTCTAATCGAGTTCACTTTACGGTTCAGTTTGGTTCGGTCAACATAGTCAACAAAGTCAGTTTTGGTTTGGGTCGTGTTGGCGGTTTCGGGTCTTGTTTCGGTTCGGTCAGACATGGTCAAACAGTCAGTCGTGGTCAACGAGCCAACCCGAGCTAAACACGTGATATGGTAAACTTTAAACGATGCAAAGTTCATTTATAATGTTTTTTCCTAAATATCTTTTAGTATCAAAACCAAACCAACATTTCATTACGAATTATATATGTTTGTGCTATTCGCGACAACATACGTCATATATTACGCATATATTGTTATTGTATTGATGGAGTTTTGAAAAATAAAGAGACAACTCGATTGTCGGGATCGTCCAAAAACAGAGGAAACTCTGCCCGTTTTTCGTAAAATTTCATAATAACAAACGTGTTAAATTCTTAAAAACGGAACCTATCAATTTGATTAATTTTTATAAAAATAGATATAAATGCATATTTATCTTGGGCAACATTTCAACAATACTTTTGAGATAATCAATTTTAAAATATTACTTAAACTATATAAAATATAGGTGTATATATTTATATATATATACATATATATCAACTAAACATACTCTAAATTCCAATTCTTATCCTTCATCGTGTTTCATTTTACTCATGCACCATCGCTTGCCCATATAGGGTGACCTCAGTGTTCCATCCTCTAAATCCCATTCACTCGTCAACAATCGGATAATCGGAAGAATTTGCAATATTGTGAGTATACTCGTATTCCCCTTTTTACTTTTACCACTTTTGGGGTGTAACATGTTTACTTATCAAAAACTTACACATGAACATTTTGCTTAAACACATGAACATTTTGCGTAAACACATGAACATTCCTATAACATGCTTGTATACGTGATTGCTTGATACTTTAAACTTGGGTGAAACTTTATGTGTTGAACTTATCATTAACTTGTACGAGCCTAACCGTGACATATGTAGCGCTATAGGATTGACGCCCCGCCCGTAGACTTGTGGTTATGTCATGCAGCATCTCGCGTCTCTTTTGGGTTGATTTGTTAGACACATGCCAAATTTATTGTTTATCTTGAATCACATGCTTGCTATGAGGAATTGTTTAAAACTTATCTTTTGTTATGTACATACCAAACTTGTATACTCGCCTTTGCTTTTGCATTGAATTGTATTTTAAACATGTTACAGGTTGATGATGATGCTATAAAAAGAAGTAGCGTTGATGCCTAGATACACATATAGACGTTTAGGTTTAATATGTTGTATCAATTTTGCTTATGTTATCATGTATTTCTTTTGAACTTGTTGCTATTTGAGTTTATGTAATGTTGACAATTTGAAGTTATGAAATGAAAGGGGAATTATTTAAATATTGTCACAAATAGCGTTATGATGTCTCTAGCAATCTTCACACTTCGTCTCATCCCGATGTTTCCGCCATTGGTTGGGGTGTGACAGATTGGTATCAGAGCCATAACTATAGGGAATTAGGAAAAGTAGGAATGCTTTAACCTAGTCTATAGTTTTAGAGCTTTATTTTTGTGTATTGCTTAAAACTACTTGCATGCTACTTTACTCGCTTCTCATTTATTCGCTTTGACTTTTAAACATATAAGTCGCTTGTGTGTAAATACTTGAATTGCTTTCCTTATGTGTCAGTACTTGTCTTACTATGTGTCGATACTTGATTTATTGATCTATTCTTTGTGTGTTATTCTCGACATGCCTTTTATGTGCTTATACTTGTTCGTTATTTCCTTTAACATACGCCTTCTTCCAAGGCATTATACTCGATTTTTTTCAAACACGAAAACACTCATATTATACAAACGAGACGAGTTTGCCAAAATAGGCGTGAAACCCACAATTTGGTAAACGACTTTCATTCCGTTTGATTCTATTTTTGCACGAAATTCACCATTAAGTTAGGAGTGAAATCCACATCTTAATGGAAATTTCAAATTTAAATTCGTCAAGTTAGGGTACGAAGTCGTAAAGTTAGGGGTGAAACCCGCACCTCGTCGACTAGTTCCACCCCTTAAATTTTATAAATCCCGCCAAGTCTTGAAATTTCAATTGAATTGGGTCATGTAGTAACTGGAAGGGTGAATACCGTTAACGGACATGTTGACGAGAATATTTCACCTATTAGGCCAAAGCATGCTACTCAAATTCAAAAGACTTTCGCCCACTTTGTTTAGTCAACGTTCCGTTTGGAACCATCCAAGTTTTATTCGAGCTTACGCTCTATTATTTTCGATCTTTTGGCAAATTTGAATAACTTTTCGAGATTTCATTTTGCGCACACATCATACTATTACTTTTCATACGATTATACATTATTAGCATGCATGATTTCACGTAATTTTAATTACACTTTTGTAACGAGCAGAGACATATCATCGACATAGGAGTGATTTCCTTACCTTGACGATTAACTCCGCTTCTTTTCCCATCTTACAACGACCTCACCAACGGATTAGGGGTGATTCCCTTACCTAAGTGATCGTTACCAACGCTTTCTTTTAATAGGCTATATTATGTAAACACGATCATGTTTATACCTAAATCATTTATCATGTATTTCAAAATGCTTCATTTATTTAAATGTACCTCTTATTCTATAATCTATTTTCACATCACTCGCATACACAAAAATTTTAAATGTTACCATAAACGCGTGTTCCTCGATTTTCAAAAATTTCACGAAATACTCCTTGTCAGCCTAGTCGGTCTAATAAATCTGTTGCCCACAAATTCACCAATCAACGTAAATATTGAAACACACTCCTCTTACACCATTAAACTAGATATTTTTATTCTCAATTGAGAATCAAATCAACTTTTTCACACACACATATAAAATATTACCAATATTATTCAATCATTTACTAAAATTTCTTTTTAAAACCAATGAAATATTTTTCAACAATCACTAAGTTCATGTATTAAATTCCTTTTTCTAAGGATCAACTTTTTCACAAGAAGCTGTAAGTATAAAAATTTTCTAACACAAAGTTACTCAAAACGATACAAACTTATTAATCTCTAGAATTTTTTCAAAACCTCACTCGATAAGACAATTAAATTCAAAACATGTGGGCAAGGAAACTTCATAAGAACCGACAAATTTTCAACTTATGCAAACCCTTTTTAAACCGCAGTAGCATTTTCATTTCTTTACAAAGTACTTTCCACGTAACCAATAGACGTTTTATACTCTCTTACATTCACAAACTAGAGTCTATATTTCGTGACAACTCAATCTATTTTAACTTCACGTTTTGCGCAAACAACTATATATGCATATCATATTACACGTTTTAGTCAATATCTCACGACAATCTCACGCGCGTCACTCATTCCTTTCTTTTATACTCAAAAAATTTAATCTTTTACGCGCACAAACTCGTGTATTTTGATCTATACTATAAACAAAATCATTATTTCCTACATCCATACTTATACATTTTATGTCTTCACTAATGTTCACACTTACACATTTATGTTATACTCACGATTCAAAATTCATACGTTTTTACGTTATACATACACCCACAAATATACATTTACGATGCCCTTACATTCATGTTTATATTACATTCATATTCATGTTCATACGTTTTATGTTCTCATTTACGCATATACAACCTTGTTTACACTTATATGCATACAACATATATTTTATTCATACTTAAACCTTCATGTTTTACACCTATATTCACGTTCATACAACTTATGTTCACACTTATACTCGTATTCATACTCATACGCTTTGTGTTTATACTTATACTCATGTTCATACTCACACTTATACTTATTTTTCATACACATTATGCTTATCCTTTTTTCTTATACTCATGTCACGCGTGTTGTGTTTACGCTCACGTGTGTATTCATATTTAAACTTATGCTATGCTTATGCTTCATTTATACACAAGATTTATACTTTCGTACCCGTACGCGAGCGTAATCCGAGTGATTTGCTTACGTGGGTCCCATACATACTTAAGCATGGACTTGCTTACATACTACATTCTTACACTTACACATTCTTAATTTTTAAATTATGTATACCCTGATTCATACACGACTAATACAAGCTATGCGGATCATGTGACGATCAATATAATCGCGGGTGCACACGGGATTATAGTGATAGATGTATGAGAACCATAGAGTGTACTATTGTGTATGGTAAGACACGAAACGTAACATGACACGAGTAACGAAACAGACGTAACATGGTCAAAACATGGTGGATACGCCGCTGGTACTTCCTATATATAAGTGTTTTCACCATGTTACCAAACTTTCGTAAAACGTGCCATGAGAAATTCAGTGTTTTGCAAGACCTACTTAGACCTAATACATAAACTTTAACAACTCACAAACGCATTATATCCGATTATCCATGACGAGACCTCATTCTTAACGCACTACTTTTGTCTATCCGATACGTATGCCATTCTTATACTTGTAATCGTTTATTAGATCAATCGTTCACTCTTATACCTCAATTATTCTTTGTTGTTTCAAACTCCAAAGCCTTAATTTTAAACAGTCCTCTTCGGTTTGCCAAAAAAGAAACCCTTTCGGGTCCTTCTCTTGAATAAATTTCGGGACGAAATTTCCTAAAGGAGGGGAGACTGTAACGCTCCGCGTTTTCATAAATTTCCTAATTTAGAAATCGAGTCTTAAAAATATATTTTTAGAAGCTTGCCTCTTTCAAAATTATAATCCGTTGCATCGTCGAAAATCTTTTATCTTTATTTTTAATTCGTTATAAATATGGTTAATTTTTTTTCTTTGTTTAATTATTTAACTTAATTAATTTTACAATTTAAAAGGTTTATTTTTTTATATAATCTAGTTAGTCTCGTTAAAATTTTTAAAGTTAAAACTAATCTACCTAGTTTAAACTATAAGGTTAGTTCCTTTAAAAATAACATAACTCGAGTTTTAATTAAAGTCAAGGGTTGTTAGAGTAAATAATTGAAACTTTAAACTTCAGGGACTGTTTGTGTAATTTTCTGAAAGTTTAATACTTCAAATAAATAAATGCTAAAAAAGATGAAGAGCACGGGACTCGATCCCGGGTCAACATCTTCACACACACGCGCACTAACCAGCTGAGCTGGGTCTTCACATTTAACAAGTCGGAACACACAATTTATTTAAATACTCGTTCAAGTCAAGCCCACTAGTGATAACCTAACTATAAATGAAAGTCAAAACCCTAACCTGCTACCTCATATCGCCGCACATAACCTGTTCCCTCTTCTTTTTTCTTTGTTTACCTGCTATACACTACACACACATACATCAGACCCAATCTCACCTCTCCTCTCAAGCTCAGCAACAATCCCCCCCGGGTTTCTTCTCCGGTGTGACCATCGGCGGCGGTGGTTGTTTCTAGCCGCAATCCCCTTTACCATCACTCCTCTCATTCTCCATCCCGCTCACCTCCTCTCTCTCACTTTGTAACAGAGCCGACAGCCACCATGGCGGTGGCGGCGCGACAGGAACAGGAGCCGCAGCAGCGGCGGACGTCGGTTCCGATCCGGCTTGTTCCCGGTCTAGTTCAGGTCCGGCTTCTGTTCGGTTTCAGTTCACTGTTAGCTTGAGTGCCGGTTGGAAATCTCCGGTCGCGGGTTCGAGTTCTGGTTAACTCCTGCCGATTCCGGTCAACGTTCAGCTCCACCAGGTTCTGGCTCGTTTATTCTCGGTTCGATTCAGGTTAGAATCTGATTTGAGTGATGTTTATTTAAGTTACAAAATTCGTGTATCTTTCTAATCGAGTTCACTTTACGGTTCAGTTTGGTTCGGTCAACATAGTCAACAAAGTCAGTTTTGGTTTGGGTCGTGTTGGCGGTTTCGGGTCTTGTTTCGGTTCGGTCAGACATGGTCAAACAGTCAGTCGTGGTCAACGAGCCAACCCGAGCTAAACATGAGATATGGTAAACTTTAAACGATGCAAAGTTCATTTATAATGTTTTTCATAAATATCTTTTAGTATCAAAACCAAACCAACATTTCATTACGAATTATATATGTTTGTGCTATTCGCGACAACATACGTCATATATTACGCATATATTGTTATTGTATTGATGGAGTTTTGAAAAATAAAGAGACAACTCGATTGTCGGGATCGTCCAAAAACAGAGGAAACTCTGCCCGTTTTTCGTAAAATTTCGTAATAACAAACGTGTTAAATTCTTAAAAACGGAACCTATCAATTTGATTAATTTTTATAAAAATAGATATAAATGCATATTTATCTTGGGCAACATTTCAACAATACTTTTGAGAGAATCAATTTTAAAATATTACTTAAACTATATAAAATATAGGTGTATATATTTATATATATATACATATATATCAACTAAACATACTCTAAATTCCAATTCTTATCCTTCATCGTGTTTCCTTTTACTCATGCACCATCGCTTGCCCATATAGGGTGACCTCAGTGTTCCATCCTCTAAATCCCATTCACTCGTCAACAATCGGATAATCGGAAGAATTTGCAATATTGTGAGTATACTCGTATTCCCCTTTTTACTTTTACCACTTTTGGGGTGTAACATGTTTACTTATCAAAAACTTACACATGAACATTTTGCTTAAACACATGAACATTTTGCGTAAACACATGAACATTCCTATAACATGCTTGTATACGTGATTGCTTGATACTTTAAACTTGGGTGAAACTTTATGTGTTGAACTTATCATTAACTTGTACGAGCCTAACCGTGACATATGTAGCGCTATAGGATTGACGCCCCGCCCGTAGACTTGTGGTTATGTCATGCAGCATCTCGCGTCTCTTTTGGGTTGATTTGTTAGACACATGCCAAATTTATTGTTTATCTTGAATCACATGCTTGCTATGAGGAATTGTTTAAAACTTATCTTTTGTTATGTACATACCAAACTTGTATACTCGCCTTTGCTTTTGCATTGAATTGTATTTTAAACATGTTACAGGTTGATGATGATGCTATGAAAAGAAGTAGCGTTGATGCCTAGATACACATATAGACCTTTAGGTTTAATATGTTGTATCAATTTTGCTTATGTTATCATGTATTTCTTTTGAACTTGTTGCTATTTGAGTTTATGTAATGTTGACAATTTGAAGTTATGAAATGAGAGGGGAATTATTTAAATATTGTCACAAATAGCGTTATGATGTCTCTAGCAATCTTCACACTTCGTCTCATCCCGATGTTTCCGCCATTGGTTGGGGTGTGACACATACTACAAAGGTTTATACATACTCACTTTTACATGAACTCGCTCAACTTTTTGTTGATTTTTCAAACTACATGTATTTCAGGAAACTAATGGATCTGGCCAAGTTTGCAATGATGTTAAGCTGCGTAGGAGTAATGATGTCATCCGAGTCTAGGAAATGTGACCTTTTCCTGGACGGGTCGCAAGTCTTAAACTGTGTTTCTATTCATGTCTTTTGGTTGTGTTTTGTGAACAAGTTCTAATTACGTCGTGGTTGTAATCTGTCTTAAGTGTCAACTTTTTAAAACAATGTGGTTGTGGTAACTTTTAAAACTTGTTGAATGGATGAACATCATGGTTTTATTTTCATAGAGCATTGTTGTGATTATGCTATGGTATTAAGAAGTCACACCAAAATAAACCCACGCTTCCGCAAAGTCAGGGTGTGACAGCTTGGTATCAGAGCATCGATCATAGCGAACTAGGATTCTTTCTCGAGTCTAGACTATGATCACTAGGGCTCTCACGAAAACATTTTTACATTGCATACACTAAAACGTCCAGATCCAGGATACAGAACGTTTTTTTTTTTTACAAAAGGCACAAATACACTTTTATTTTTATATTTCAGTCTTAGAGACTGAGGGAGGATCAGTCTTAGAGACTGAGGTAGGATCAGCCTTAGAGGCTGGGGATTTAGTCTTAGAGACTGGGAGGATTGGTCTTAGAGACTAGGGATTTAGTCTTAGAGACTGGGAGGTTGGTCTTAGAGACCAGGGAGTTAGTCTGAGAGGCTAGGAAGTTCAGTCTGAGAGACTGGGAGGGTAGTCTGGAAAGACTAGGATGATTACTTGTTTGCTTTATTGTGGCTAACATGTTTATCTGACTTTATGATTGATATATGTGCATATATGTGATTGTGTTACAGACGTCATGGCTTCATCATCAGACACAGGGGTATCGGACACGCTAGACCCCATGGCGATAGTGTCCGATGACGAGATTCCCTCAGAGCGAGAGGTCTACACATCAGACACCACCAGTACGGGCGACGATGATTTCCAGCCGTTCGCGCTGCCCGACGTTGGAGTTGAGCCTGCTGATGGCCTTCCTGCCGGGGATTTACCACTTGCGGTGATCCCTGCTCCTATACCGCTTGCTGCTTTTCCAGTTGTCGACATGCCACTCGATGCCGTTTCTGACGACGACATCGATCTGTTTGAGGAGGATCCTCATTGTAGGACCGAGGGTCATGAGTTGTAGATCTATTTGGGTGTAGCGAGCCCAACTCCTGAGTCCACAGTACGGACCATGGAGTGACTTTGAGCCCGACGCATAAATCTGCTAGGTTTGAGTCTTCCTACAGCACTTCACACATATCATTGGCCTTGCAACCCAATGGTGATCTCTTTTTCCTTAATTGCTACATACCAGGGATTTTCATACATACTACAAAGGTTTATACATACTCACTTTTACATTAACTCGCTCAACTTTTTGTTGATTTTTCAAACTACATGTATTTCAGGAAACTAATGGATCTGGCCAAGTTTGCAATGATGTTAAGCTGAGTAGGAGTAATGATGTCATCCGAGTCTAGGAAATGTGACCTTTGCCTGGACGAGTCGCAAGTCTTAAACTGTGTTTCTATTCATGTCGTTTGGTTGTGTTTTGTGAACAAGTTCTAATTACGTCGTGGTTGTAATCTGTCTTAAGTGTCAACTTTTTAAAACAATGTGGTTGTGGTAACTTTTAAAACTTGTTGAATGGATGAACATCATGGTTTTATTTTCATACAGCATTGGTGTGATTATGCTATGGTATTAAGAAGTCACACCAAAATAAACCCACGCTTCTGCAAAGCCAGGGTGTGACAATTATGACCATCCGTCAAATGTTCTAAGGGGTCCAATTCATAGCCGGCTCGGGCCACGCAATATGAATAACGAGTGGGACGACACAGACCCGAATGACCCAACTTGGCAAGACGACGAAGGATCCTCAGTCTTCAACCGGTTGCAGCGGAATCACGAAAATTTTAAGCCAAGGCAGCGCATTGCATATAGCGAAGAAGCAGAGTGAGACTTCAGTCTCACCTATAGACCAGCTGAAGCTGCAGAACACTCAAAGTTTATCCCGAAGATTGCCTTGGCACTGCTTTCAAGAGATAAGTTACCCCCAACAGTGGGAAAATTCAATGGTTTAACCGATCCTGACGATCATGTGAGAGTATTCACAAGTGTTGGTTGTATGGGAGGATGGAATATGCCAATGTGGTGTCATTTGTTCATCTAGACGCTTACTGGGGCTGCTCGCGCCTGGTTCGACAGCCTCCCGCCTGGAAAAATCAGTTCATGGGTTGATTTCAGAACGCAATTCGTAAGCCACTTCAGCCAGCAGAGACGCTATCAACGAGATACGTCTGAAGTAACAGATATTTGGCGCAGGGAAAATGAAGGTCTGGAAGACTTCATTACATGTTTTAACAAAGAATGTTTGGAAATTAGCGATGTAGGTGAACAGCTTATGCGCGCACACTTCAAGAAAGTCATTCGTTGTAATAGTCTCATCAGAACTATCACTGGCAAAGACGGCATGCCCAAAGAATGGGACAAGGTGATGGAAGCCGCAAAAATAGTAGCGCAAACAGAGGAATCGCTAGCTGGAACCAAGAGCTCATACACCGACGATCGTTTTTCCAAGAAAAGCTCGCGCGACTACGACAAGCGCAACAAGAGCAAGGGTCAGGATTGGAAATCCGGAAAACCAAGGGGTTATGAGGAGAGACCGCGCTATAGAGAGGATGCGCGGGAGACAATCGACTGAATTGGGTATCGAAATGCAGTCAGGGATGATAACCGAGAAAAGCACTAGACTCCGCTCATAAAAACACCAAAAGAGGTGCTAATGACAGAGAACCACGACTTCAAGGCTCCAAGGCCTATGACGAACAAGAAGGGTCAAGACCCGAACCTGTACTGTGATTTTCCCAAGGATACAGGTCATCTGACAGGTGACTGTATCAGCTTACGTCAAGAGATCGAGAAAGCACTAAAAAGCGGAAAGTTAAGCCACCAGGTGAAAAACGTGCGTAAAGAAACACGCCAGATCCAGCGCCACGATGATGGGAACCACAAGAAGGTCTAGCGTCTGGAAACTCATATGGTCAACGGACCAAGATACATCGCAAGAGAAAAGGGCAAACGCCCTTACGAACCTTCATGGCAAGAACAGCAGGTCATTTTCCCGGTAGTGTGCGGGGGTCCTCACGCCACACGACCCGTTATCATTACCGGTATTATCGGTTACTACGAAACGGAATACATCTTCATTGACCCAGGAAGTACAGCCAACATCATCTATGAGCAATGCTTTAATCAGTTTGATGACAAAGATAAGGCGAGACTTGAGCCGGTTGATTACCCTCTGTCAGGATTTTGCAATGAAATGGTCTTCCCGTTAGGCCAAATCAGCTTCCCCGTCACGTTTTCTGACGGGAAGCATTCAAGAATCGCAAATGTAAACTTCATTGTAATGCCTGTCAAATCAAGGCATGATGTGTTGATTGGGAGAGAAACCCAAGGTGAACTAAACATGGTAACTTCTACACCCCACTCAGCCATCGGGTTCCCAACTGAGACGGGAGTGGCAATTATTTATGCGAGGAAAGAAGTAATGTCGGCAGAAGAGGTGCGCCCAACAAAAGCGGCGAAAGTTTCAACGACTGAGCCAGAAAAGTGGGTTTTAAACCGTAAATACACAGAGCAAACGGTGACGATTGGCCACGCAATCTCACCAAACATCAGAACGCACCTCAAGAAACTGTTGTTTAGGAATATGGATATCTTCGCCTGGACTCCGGCTGACATTACCGGTGTCCCGCGCGACATTACTGAACATTGTCTGAACACTTATCCCTCCGTTGAACCAAAAGTGCAAACAAGGCGCAACTTAGGGGCAGATAAGACTAAAGCGATGAATGAGCAAGTGTGTGAGCTGATAAAGGCAGGGATCTTGAGAGAGGTGCGCTATCAAAGTGTAACACCCCGTGTTTCGGAAGTCAAAGTCAAAGTCAAGATTGAAGTCAAAGGAAGAAAAGATTGCTAGTTGCGATATCTCTCCCCTTGCTCAATTCCTGTTTTGACTTCTTTGACTTGTAATTAGTCTATTTTTAGTATCGCGTTGATTGTATTACGTGGAGTATCTATTAATAATCGCATATTGATCGCTATTTATCATATGTTTATCGCTGACAATCGCCTTACGACTTTGAACTATAGGAAGTAACAATGCGATAAAGTTAATCTAACACTAAACGAATCGACATCAATCGTAACTCAAATCGCAGGTTTGGGATACTGTTTATGTGTGTGTGTGTGCCCTCTATGTGTTACTTGTGCATGTTTAATTATGTTTATGTGGTAATTAATCGAAACGCAATCGAACTCAATCGCAATCGAATCGCAAACGCTAAACGAATACGAAGTAAGGATGCTTGTATGTTGATATAGAAGTTGGGATTAAAAGTAATTTGACTAGGAAACTTTATTACATCGAAACGCTCGCAATCGCAATCAAAACGGCAAACTCGTCGCACCGAACACTCAAACAAGGTGACTGATCGACCAGGCGACGTCCGATCGGACACGCTGTTCGATCGAGCTGCCTAACCAATAGACCAGCCCCTCTCCACTCCTTTCCACTTTGGGTAACCCTATAAATACCCCATGTTACTCTCAAACTTTCCACTTTTGGCAACTGACGTCTGACCAGTGCTCTCACCTTGCTTTTTCTCCGATTTCTTACAATTCCGGTAAGATCTCGTCCTAAATCTTGTACTTCCTTAATCTACACGCACTCCTACACCTTTCTATCTTTTGAATCTTAACTTTTAACCGTGAAATCATCAAGATTCAAGGTGTTCTAGGATGACGTCATCATGTGTTCTTGAAGAACTTCATGTTTTGGCCTCAATCCACCAAGAACAACTTAGATCTAATCGATTTCTACATAAACAAACAAAGATCTTTCATAGATCTAGACATATCCACAATGAAAAAGATTGAAAGATGGTTTTCCCACTTTCTTTCAACTCTTTTACACTCAATGCATTCAAAACCGATGGAATCGGAGCTTGTGCCGACTTACTACTCATCCTTGTGGTCGTGTTGGCTCAAGATCTGGATTCTATCCACGAGACTACCGATTTCGGGTTAAACATAGAACACCGTCTCGAACCGTTAACTGACCGGGTTGGGTGATTCCTGTCCGATCAGGGGTACCAAGTATTGATGAGGTTTCTGTTGCTTAACATGTTATCAAAACGTCTCGATAAAACGACAAACTATCAAAACAACCAAGTGTAAGACGAACAGGTCGACCAGGACGGGGTGCCGTCCGATCGGACTGCTGTCCGATCGAACAGCCAATCCGAACGACTGGCCAATCCGAGCGACTTACACCTTGGTCCCACACTTAACCTTTATTTTCAAACCTCGAAGAATGAACATTGAACTAAGTGCTGACCGATCGGATTACCATCCGAACGGGCTGCAACTTGACCATGTAATGATCAGACCTCAACACTTAAATAATTTTCAATATGTTCAATGCACAAGGAATGCCACCCGATCGAACCACCGTCCGATCGAGTGACAACCTGCTGTGAACTTGTTCTCACTAAAGGGTCCAACCAATCGGGTTGTCGTCCGATCAAATGACCGTCCGATCGACCGACCTGAGAGGTAGAGATACTTCTATGTTTTCTAAATGCTACAACGAAAACTTGAAAAGTCAAGCCATCATACACAACCACATCCCTCTCAAAGGAAGAAACAATCCACTCGAACGGTCATCCGACCGGACGACCGTCCGAACGGACTGTCACTTGCACGATCGGCCGTCCGATCGGACTACCATCCGATCTAACTACTTATCGACCCAACCTTCACTTGTTCCATTTTACGCGTCGCTTATCATTATGCTATCAATCTGTTCAGGCTAACCCTACTCTCTAGCGCTCCCTTCAATCCATCAACCGCTGTGAGTATACTCGAACCCTTTTTGCTTTACGCACTTTTGGGTGTTACATACGTTACTTATACAAAATCACATTGAACACATTATGCAATACTTTAAACGCCAACCGTTATCGCATGTATATATGACTAAATGAATGCTTGTTTGTTATGTTTACACATGGAATGCTGTCTACCTGCCTTAGCAACGGTAGTACTATTAGTTTGGACTCAGCACCCGTTCAATAGGGGTTGTTAAGGACAATTACCTACATGGCTCACAGTGGTGAGTATGTATCGCGAACTGCCTTGGGCAGTCAACCCGCAGTCATTGGTATCGATAGGTTCATGTCGATAACTAACATGCCTCATTTCACTCTGTGTACGTGCTGGTTATGCGTAACGCTTTCGAACTCTATATGCTATTATCAAACTTGTATGCTCACTTTTACACTATGTGTATTGACTTTTACTTTAACGTATGTGACAGGTGCCTAGGATGCTTATTTGCTTTCTTTGCAGTGATGAAATCGAGGCTAGGACAAGTCTAGAAACCAATAAACAATTGCTTGTAATAAATCTGAGTTGTCGGAACAGAACAATTTGACTAGATCTTGTCTGTAATAATTATGTTATCTTTTAAGACGTGGTATGGGACATGTTGTTTAATTAATTGGTAATGATAGTTGTTATGGAAACTTCTTGACAATCTGTTTCGCTCAGTGCCACGCCCCGATGTTTCCGCCATCGGTTGGTGTGTGAAAGATTGGTATCAGAAATCGAGGCTAGGACAAGTCTAGAAACCAATAAACAATTGCCTGTAATAAATCTGAGTTGTCGGAACAGAACAATTTGACTAGATCTTGTCTGTAATAATTATGTTATCTTTTAAGACGTGGTATGGGACATGTTGTTTAATTAATTGGTAATGATAGTTGTTATGGAAACTTCTGGACAATCTGTTTCGCTCAGTGCCACGCCCCGATGTTTCCGCCATCGGTTGGGGTGTGACAGATTGGTATCAGAGCCATAACTATAGGGAATTAGGCAAGACTCGACCTAGTCCGGGCCGATGTCTTAGAGACCTAGTCTATAGTTAGGAACCAACAGACCGACTCGTGCATGTCCAGTGGGGATTATGTGTGAGCGTACTGCCATTTCTCGCTATTCTCGCCTATACTGCACTATCACTGCACTCGAATTTTCAAATTATGAATGAGCTATTAAGTCGAGATTAGGTGTGAAAACCGCAAACTCTCGACTAAGTTTCTTGTTCAACCCACATTTTTATCTATAAACACGAGAAATTGCGTTGAAATAGGAGTGAAATCCATACTTTGACGCATAATTCTCTCTTGTTTTATCAAAACATGAACGAAGTTGTTAAGCCAGGGGTGAAACCCTAACCTTGACGACTTGTTCCGACCTTTACTTGGTTTACAAAAACTCTCACCAAAGTCTCGACGGACTCCAACGACCTGAAGTCACGGTATGACTAAAGGGATACGTGCTGAACGCACAAGAATTGAGGCAAAAGCACAGTCCTGAAGGTCAAAATGTGTACAACAAGTCCTTGAGAATAGTCGAATCACTTTGGATAGTCAATGTCTAATAGTCGCAGACGATCTATTTCTCAATTTCTATGTGTTTCGATTCTGAGCCCGCAACTGCTGACTCTGATGATTCGTCGATTTTATGTGTCTATGTGTGTTTACCTGTTTATATGTTTAAGTTTTGGAGACTTATCCGATTTTTGCTTTCTCTTCGATCGACACGCACGACCTGCATTGCTTATCTATCTCAAAACGCTGACAAATCGCTATCACATGAGGAACGACTTTACGCCATATTGTTTACTATACTATTATACGCTTATACTATACTACCCGCTATGTTATTCGCGATCGCTATTCTCGAACGCGCGCAGGCTTTAAATGATAGGTTTCTGTATTCTGGCTACCTCTGTGATTACATGTGTATGTGCTTCTGTGCTTCTGTGCCCTACGTGCTTATGTGTTTCTGTGCCTTACGTGCTTGTGTGCTTCTGTGCTTATGTGAATCTGTGATTTTGTGCCTATGTGTTTACGTGATTGTACGTGTTCCTGAGCTTTAGTAGGAGTAGACGTGTGAGGTGAGATTCGATTATATTGTGTTGAGTCCCGTGACGATGTCTGTTGCAGACAATGTCGTCATCTGGATCTCGCGCTACCCGTGATGCTCGCCGAAAGCAAGCAGACAAACGCCTCGCTGCCTTGATTACTAAGCAAATGGCAAAGGTTGTACCCCAAGTCGTCAGTGAACTGTACGAAAACATGAGCAAATCGTCTGAGGAATCCAGGTCCGAGACTCCCAAAGCTGCTTTCAGCTTCAAACAGTTCAAGGCATGTGGACCGAAAGAGTTCACCGGAGAAGAAGGTCCTACGGCTTTGTTTCAATGGTTTGACTCGATCGAAGTCACTCTACGACAGAGCGGATGTCCTAATAATCTCCTCACACTGAACGTGACCGGCGTCTTCCAATCCCGCGCTCTAGACTGGTGGACAGCCGAAAGGAACAAGCGGGGAAATGATGCAGCTTACGGTCTGTCATGGGATGAGTTGAAGAACATTATACTCGAAGAGTTCTGCCCTCCCCATGAGCACCAGAAGCTGGAGGACGAGTTCTGGCACATTAAGCAGAAGGAAGGTGACAACGCTGCCCTGACTGTTCGCTTCAAGCAGCTCAGCATCATCTGTCCCGATCAAGTGAAGACGCCCGACATGGCAATCAAGAAGTACATCTGAGCTCTACCCGACTGTGTTGCGGATTTTGTGCATGCCGCAAAGACAGCAACGATTGAAGAAACCTACTTGCTTGCCACCGAAATCAATGACAAGCGAGAAAAAGCTGGTTTTTGAGATAAAACTTCGAAGAACCTGCACCAAGTCACCACCGCACCAACCGCTGAAACCGCCGCCGCTCAATCGTCAAAGCCCTCACGTCGTAAGAAGAAGAACAACAACAGCAGCTCCAGCAACAAGAACTGTGTTGTCACTACCACTGCTGCTCCACTTCAAGCCATACCAGCTCAGCAGCAATCTCACCACCGACCAGCACCAGTTACTTATGCACCGCCTGCAAAGCGTGCATACACAGGCCCCCTCCCTGCCTGTCCAACATGTTCTTATCATCACCCGGTGGGTCTCGCCTGCCGTTTCTGTGCTCACTGCAACATGTACGGCCACTTCACTGCTAACTGCTGTACTGGTCCTCGTCAAGTACCAGCTCGAGCCACTGCTCATCAAGCTCTGCTCCCAGCCCCACAAGGCCAACAAGCGGCTCAGGCACCCGCGGTCAACGCCTGAGTCTGCTTCGCATGTGGTGATCCCAACCACACTGCGAACTTGTGCCCAAACAGGGTTGTGAAACAATAGCCCCAGCAGCAGCAGCAACAGCCTCAGCAGCAGCAACAAGCCGCACGCGCCAGAACTTTCAACATCAATGTGCGCCAAGCCCAGGTTGACAACAACGTGGTCAATGGTACGTTCCTTGTGAATGGTATTTATGCTTCGTATTTGTTTGATACTGGAGCCGATAACTGCTTTGTGTCGCTTGAATTTGAGAAACTCCTTAATCGTAAGCGCGCCCATCTCCCCTCGATGTTCGATGTTCGATGTTGAAGTCGCCACCGGAAGAACTGTCGCCGTTAATTCTGTTCTCCGTGATTGTACTCTTGAGCTCAACAATCACATCTTCCCAATCCACCTTATTCCGATGCAACTCGGAAGTTTTGACGTCATAGTAGGCATGGACTTTCTTCGCGAAAACCATGCTAAAGTTGTGTGCTTCGATAAGATGATTCGATTCTCGCTCGCGAATGGTGATTTATTGTGTGTCTATGGTGAAACTGCTTCGAAAGGTCTCAAACTCATGTCATGTGTCCAAGCTAGCAAGTATCTCCGCAAGGAATACAGAGCTTTCTTGGCCAACATTGTAGTAGCGGAGAAGGAAAAGAAAGGAAAGACAGAAGTGAAAGGCATTCCTGTGGTTCGTGAATTTCCTAATGTGTTCCCTGACGACCTTCACGGCCTACCGCCAAGTCGTGATATCGACTTTCGTGTCGACCTCATTCCTGGAGCCAACCCTGTTTCCAAAGCTCCTTACCGACTCGCACCGTCCGAAATGCGTGAACTCTCGAGTCAGCTTCAGGAATTATTTGAGAAAGGCTTCATTCGCCCAAGCACCTCTCCTTGGGGCGCGCCAGTCCTTTTCGTCAAAAAGAAGGATGAGTCGTTCAGGATGTGCATCGACTATCAGGAATTGAATAAGTTGACTATCAAGAACCGCTATCCCCTGCCTCGCATTGATGATTTGTTCGATCAGCTACAAGGTGCTACGTGTTTCTCAAAGATCGATCTATGTTCAGGCTATCACCACCTACGCATTCAAGAGGAGGATATACCCAAAACCGCGTTTCGCACCCGTTATGGCCATTATGAATTCGTTTTATGCCTTTCGGTCTAACCAACGCACCCGCGGTTTTCATGGATTTGATGAATCACGTGTGTAAACCATATCTCGACCGTTTCATCATCGTGTTCATCGACGATGTCTTGATCTATTCCAAGTCGAAAGCCGAACACGCGCAACATCTACGTTTGGTTCTCGAGTTACTCCGGGGGAATCGACTCTATGCCAAGTTCTCCAAGTGTGAATTTTGGCCGGAGGAGGTTCAGTTTCTGGGTCACATCGTAAATAGTCAAGGTATTCACGTCGATCCGACGAAAATTGAAGCAGTTAAGAGTTGGATTACACCCAAGAACCCTTCTGAAGTCCGTTCTTTCCTCGGATTGGCAGGCAATTATCGATGTTTCATCGAAGGATTCTCAAAGATCGTTGTGCCACTTACCGCTCTTACGCATAAAGACAAGCCTTTTGTTTGGGGAACTGAACAAGAGTCTGCTTTCCAAACCCTTAAGCACATGCTTTGCAATGCTCCTGTTCTCACTCTACCCGACGGAAACGACGACTTCATTGTCTATTGTGATGCTTCCAACCTTGGTCTTGGTTGTATCCTTATGCAGCGGGACAAGGTTATAGATTACGCATCTCGTCAGCTCAAAATCCACGAGAAGAACTACACAACCCATGATCTCGAGCTAGGCGCAGTTGTTTTTGCGTTAAAGATTTGGCGACACTACCTGTATGGCACCAAGTGTACGATCTTCACCGATCATAGGAGCCTACAACATATCTTTGATCAGAAAGAACTTAATATGCATCAACGTCGATGGGTAGAACTTCTCAACTATTACGACTGTGAGATTCGTTATCACCCAGGCAAGGCAAATGTCGTTGCCGACGCACTCAGCCTACGGAGCTATCTGCTCAGCATTCGTGATGTCCAAGCCCAATACGACCTCGAAACCCTCATCCGCGAAGCCCAGCATGCATGTTTTAATGAACGCACTCTGAAGAAGGAACGAATCTATCACGATGGAGCCCATCTTGTGAATAAGCCGAATGAGATATTCCATTATCTGGACCGGATTTGGATCCCTAAACGGACCGATTTGCGACAGATATTGATGGACGAAGCCCACAAATCCCGGTATTCTATTCATCCCGGTGCCAATAAAATGTACCAGGATCTTCGCTACAAGTACTGGTGGCCGGGCATGAAAAGGGATATTGCTCTCTATGTTGGGAAGTGCCTGACTTGTGCAAGGGTCAAGGTTGAACACCAAAGACCCTCTGGCTTACTCGAACAACAGCCAATCCCTATGTGGAAGTGGGAAAGTATAGCTATGGACTTCATAACAAAGCTTCCGCACATGTCATCAGGTCACGACAGCATCTGGATTGTTGTTGACCGTCTAACCAAATCAGCTCACTTTTTGCCTATACGGGAAGATTATAAGGTAGAACGATTAGCCCGAATCTACACCAATGAGATCATTTGTCGACATGGGATGCCTCGTGACATCATCTCTGACCGTGATGCTCGGTTTACCTCGCGACTGTGGGAAACGTTTCAAGTGGCTCTCGGTACTACGCTTAATCTGAGTACCGCAGTCCACCCTCAAACCGACGGTCAGACTGAAAGAACGATCCGTACTCTTGAAGACATGCTCCATTCGTGTGTCATAGATTTCGGTGGTAATTGGGATGCATACCTGCCCTTAGTCAAATTCTCGTACAACAACATCTATCATACCAGCATTCAAATGGCACCATTCGAGGCTTTATACGGAAGAAAATGCCGATCGCCTATTGTATGGCACGAGATCGGTCACTCGCAACTAACCGGTCCTGAGCTATTACTAGAAACGACTGACAAAGTCCTCCAGATTCGAGACAACTTGCTGAAAGCTCGAAGTCAAAGAAAAGTTACGCCGATAGACGACGCAAGCCCCTTGAATTTGACGTTGGTGACTACGTACTCCTAAAGGTATCACCTTGGAAGGGTGTGGTCAGATTCAGCAAGAAAGGGAAACTAGCGCCTCGATATGTTGGACCTTTTAAGATTCTGGAAAGGATCGGAAAAGTCGCCTACAGACTCGAACTACCGAGGAACTTAGTAACGTCCACCCGACTTTCCGTGTGTCAAACCTCCGAAAGTGCCTGGCTGAGCATGACTTAATTGTACCTCTCGATGACCTCCAAGTAAACGAAACACTACACTTCGTGGAGAAGCCTGTCGAAATCATGGATCACCAAACCAAGCATCTCAGACGCTCGCGCATTCCTATTGTGAAAGTCCGATGGCAAGGAAAACGAGGCGCAGAGTTCACTTGGGAACTCGAAAGCGACATGAAGGCGAAGTACCCGCAGTTGTTTGTTACTGCTTCGGCCTAATTTTGGGACGAAATTCCCTCAACTAGGGGAGGCTGTAACACCCCGTGTTTCGGAAGTCAAAGTCAAAGTCAAGATTGAAGTCAAAGGAAGAAAAGACTGCTAATTGCGATATGTCTCCCCTTGCTCAATTCCTGTTTTGACTTCTTTGACTTGTAATTAGTCTATTTTTAGTATCGCGTTGATTGTATTACGTGGAGTATCTATTAATAATCGCATATTGATCGCTATTTATCGTATGTTTATCGCTGACAATCGCCTTACGACTTTGAACTATAGGAAGTAACAATGCGATAAAGTTAATCTAACACAAAACGAATCGACATCAATCGTAACTCGAATCATAGGTTTGGGATATTGTTTATGTGTGTGTGTGCCCTCTATGTGTTACTTGTGCATCTTTAATTATGTTTATGTGGTAATCAATCGAAACGCAATCGAACTCAATCGCAATTGAATCGCAAACGCTAAACGAATACGAAGTAAGGATGCTTGTATGTTGATATAGTAGTTGGGATTAAAAGTAACTTGACTAGGAAACTTTATTACATCGAAACGCTCGCAATCGCAATCAAAACGGCAAACTCGTCGCACCGAACACTCAAACAAGGTGACTGATCGACCAGGCGACCAGCCGTTCGATCGGACACGCTGTTCGATCGAGCTGCCTAATCGATCGACCAGCCCCTCTCCACTCCTTTCCACTTTGGGTAACCCTATAAATACCCCATGTCACTCTCAAACTTTCCACTTTTGGCAACTGACGTCCGACCAGTGCTCTCACCTTGCTTTTTCTCCGATTTCTCGCAATTCCGGTAAGATCTCGTCCTAAATCTTGTATTTCCTTAATCTACATGCACTCCTACACCTTTCTATCTTTTGAATCTTAACTTTTAACCGTGAAATCATCAAGATTCAAGGTGTTCTAGGATGACGTCATCATGTGTTCTTGAAGAACTTCATGTTTTGGCCTCAATCCACCAAGAACAACTTAGATCTAATCGATTTCCACATAAACAAACAAAGATCTTTCATAGATCTAGACATATCCACAATGAAAAATATTGAAAGATGGTTTTCCCACTTTCTTTCAACTCTTTTACACTCAATGCATTCAAAACCGATGGAATCGGAGCTTGTGCCGACTTACTACTCATCCTTGTGGTCGTGTTGGCTCAAGATCTGGATTCTATCCACGAGACTACCGATTTCGAGTTAAACATAGAACACCATCTCGAACCGTTAACTGACCGGGTTGGGTGATTCCTGTCCGATCAAGGGTACCAAGTATTGACGAGGTTTCTGTTGCTTAACATGTTATCAAAACGTCTCGATAAAACGACAAACTATCAAAACAACCAAGTGTAAGATGAACAGGTCGACCAGGACGGGGTGCCGTCCGATCAAACTGTTGTCCGATCGAACAGCCAATCCGAACGACTGGCCAATCCGAGCGACTTACACCTTGGTCCCACACTTAACCTTTATTTTCAAACCTCGAAGGATGAACATTGAACTAAGTGCTGACCGGTCGGATTGCCATCCGAACGGGCTGCAACTTGACCATGTAATGATCAGACCTCAACACTTAAACAATTTTCAACATGTTCAATGCATAAGGAATGCCACCCGATCGAACCACCGTCCGATCGAGTGACAACCTGCTGTGAACTTGTTCTCACTAAAGGGTCCAACCAATCGGGTTGTCGTCCTATCGAACGACCGTCCGATCGACCGACCTGAGAGGTAGAGATACTTCTATGGATAGACTTTGCAGTGCACCTATCCTTTCATTGCCAGAGGGCACAGATGACTTTGTGGTTTACTGCGACGCATCCATTCAGGGTCTTGGTTGTGTATTGATGCAGCGGGATAAAGTTATAGCCTACGCCTCACGCCAACTTAAAGTTCATGAAAGGAACTACACTACACACGATCTAGAGCTGGGAGCTATTGTTTTTGCGCTTAAGATATGGAGACACTACCTATACGGTACCAAGTGCGCCATTTACACCGACCACAGGAGTCTCGAGCACATCTTCAAACAGAAGGAGTTGAATATGTGACAACGACGATGGGTCGAGCTACTGAATGACTACGAATGCTCGATCAGGTACCACCCGGGCAAAGCCAATGTTGTAGCTGACGCCCTCAGTCGAAAGGACACTGCGCCTAAGCGCGTACGAGCTTTACAACTCACTATTCAATCTAGTCTTCCTGCACAGATACAAGACGCTCAGGTAGAAGCATTGAAACCAGAAAACATCAGGGCTGAAGCCCTACGCGGCTCAAGGCAACGATTGGAACAAAAGGAAGACGGTGCCTACTACGTAACAGGACGCATTTGGGTCCCACTCTATGGCAACCTACGAGAGCTTGTGATGGATGAGGCACACAAGTCTTGCTACTCGGTACATCCTGGTTCGGATAAGATGTACCACGATATCAAAATTACGTATTGGTGGCCTGGCATGAAAGCTCACATAGCAACTTACGTTAGCAAGTGCTTGACTTGTGCGAGAGTCAAGACGGAATATCAGAAACCCTCAGGCCTACTCCAACAACCAGAGATACCACAATGGAAATGGGAGAAAATTTCCATGGATTTTGTTACTGGTCTGCCTAGATCTCAACGTGGTAACGATACTATTTGGGTGATCGTGGATCGACTCACAAAGTCTGCTCACTTCTTGGCTATCAAGGAAACAGATAAGTTCTCCACTCTAGCAGACGTATATCTTAAGGAAGTTGTCTCGAGGCACGGGGTGCCCACCTCTATTATCTCGGATCGTGATGCACGTTTTACTTCAGAACTGTGGCAAGCAATGCACAAGTCCTTTGGCTCACGTTTAGATATGAGCACAACTTATCACCCGCAAACGGATGGGCAGTCTGAACGCACCATCCAGACCCTTGAAGACATGCTTAGGGCATGTGTAATTGACTTTGGCAACGGCTGGGAAAAGCATCTGCCACTGGTGGAATTTTCGTACAATAATAGCTACCACACCAGCATTAAAGCTGCTCCGTTTGAGGCATTGTACGGGCGTAAATGCCGGTCACCTCTTTGTTGGGCAGAAGTAGGGGATAGTCAGATCACTGGCCCAGAACTTGTGGTAGACACAACAGAACGAATTGCTCAAATATGACAACGAATGGCGGCAGCTCGTGACCGTCAGAAAAGCTACGCCGATAAGGACAGGAAACCACTCGAGCTCCAGGTTGGGGAGCGAGTGCTACTCAAAGTTTCACCATGGAAGGGTGTGGTTCGTTTTGGTAAACGAGGCAAACTTAACCCACGATACGTCGGACCTTTCGAAGTCATCGAGAAAATAGGCAAGGTGGCCTACAAACTAAACCTACCAGCAGAACTCAGTGCAGTTCACAACGTTTTCCACGTGTCGAATCTGAAGAAGTGTCTGTCAGATGAGACCCTCATAGTTCCTTTGAAGGAGCTCACTATCGAGGATCAGTTGCGATTCGTCGAGGAACCCGTTGAAATCATGGGCCATGATGTTAAGGTCCTCAAGCGCACTAGAATACCGATCGTTCGAGTTCGTTGGAACTCACGTCGCGGCCCAGAGTTCACCTGGGAACGCGAAGATCAAATGAAACAAAAGTATCCCCAACTATTCGTAAATAGTACAACCACTACTGATGCTGAAGCTACGGAATTTCGGGACGAAATTTGAGATCAACGGGGGGAGGATGTGACACCCCAGGAAAACCAGGAAAACCATGTAACTTAACTAGCTTCCTCAGTGAGTACGCGCTAAATTTCGGGACGAAATTTCTTTCAACTAGGGGATAATGTGACAACTCGTATTTCCGAACCTATCTTGGTACTTTGATGTAACGTATGTGAATGTGATGTGATTATGTGAACTGGATGGATTAAATGAATGTTGTGTTTGTTATGTGCTTTGTGTAATGTATGTATGTATGTAAACAGCCCAAACGCACAACACGAACCAATCGCACAAGCCCATTCGGGCTACACTCTTGTATTCGGACCAAGGGGCAGCCCAAGTGAGGGTTCGGCCCACCTCCCACACGCATAACCCCATGTTTAGGTTAACACTTCTCATTTGTTGCAAAACACTTTACACACACAAACCCTAGCTCTCTTTCTCTCCTTCACGAACTCGACCCTCCTTTCCATCGAAGATCTTCTTCTCTCGGATCACCTTTGTGTTACCTCCTAATTGGTTAGTGTATTACTTTAATTGTATGTTTATTGATTCGTTGATTTACATGTTTCATGTGATGATTTGTAAGTGATAAGTTATTAAGCATGAATGAATGTAATCGGCCATATATGTGTTTAGATCCAAATGGTTTGATTTTGTGTTAGTATGAATTGGATTTGTAGATGATGATTGAGAACCGAATGCTTGTTAAATCGGCTGTTAGGTTCTACGCTTCGGATTGTTAATCATATGATGATGTTATAGCTAATCGGATGTGTATGATGATGTTAATCGGCTATCATGACTCGTTGTTTGCATAATGATTTAGGATTTAACGTGTGTAACCGGTTGTATGTTCATGTAATCGGATCAAATAATATGGTACGATAGGGTATTGTTCTTGCTAAACGGATTAGGGTTCATGTGAATCAATTGATAAAAACCTTGTGTTGATCGATATATGGCTTGATTTGAATCATTAATTCTGTTGATTTATTGCAATTATGGAAACTGTTAAAGTGGTCAAAGGAGTTGATTGGAATATGTAACTGATTGCAAGATTATAGGGATAATAAAAATAAACCATTCGCACAAGACCTCTTGGTCGCACAAGAGGTCCATTCGCACAAGATGTCATCAGTCGCACAAGGCACCCACAGTCGCACAAGATGTTTTGGATCGCACAAGTTGTAACGTTTGGGCCGGGTATACATGTTGGGCTGGGCTAGTTCCGATCGCACAACCCAATCGGATCGCACAAGTCGACCGGATCGTACAAGCTGTCCGGATCGCACAAGGCTTAGGTGTATTTGATTGGGCCGTGTTTATGCTTATAGTTTTGTTGGGTTTCTTGTTATTGGGCCGGGTATTATTGGGCTCCAACGGATGACTCGCACAAGGCCATTAAGCTTGTGCGAGCCCAATCTTTTAATCGCACAAGTTGAATACGTTATGACTATTAAATGTGATGATGTGTAATTGCCATGATCTGTATGTGTTCCTTATCTGCTAGCTTATGTGATACTTATGTGCACTACTCGAAACCAAAACCTGACTTGTATGGTAACCATGTTAGGACGTGGTTGACCACTAGCAGCTAGACTTGACCTTTCTGTGTATCTGCCGAGCAAACCAAGGTGAGTTCACACTTCCAAGGCATGGGATTCCCAGGGGTTGGGAATGGGATTGAATAACTACTCGTACAACCATTACTATTAAACTACTTACTACTGTCCTTGGATTGAAGGGCACGTACGTAAAACCTACGTACACGATCATAAGACCATCAACTCTATCAATTTAAGACCCTCATTTATCGACTTAATCGCCGAGGCCTATGGCGAGCGGGTCATTAGTAGATAGCGCTATTAGGGTTTAACAAACCTCACACCGTGCCAGTCGGACGGGCGTGTACTAATGGACTATGGGCAAAGGGTTAATGCTGATAGACATTAACTTAGGGCACCTCTTACATTTTCGTAGCACTCGATACGCGTGGTCTAATTACACATGGGAAGCCCCCACTAATCTTCGTAAACATGTCAGGATGACCGCGATATGAATTAATACGATACATGGTTTACAAAACAACATACGATTTATGAAATGAATGCTATAACCAAACATGTATCGCGAACTGCCTTGGGCAGTCAACCCACAGTCATTGGTATCGATAGGTTCATGTCGATAACTAACATGCCTCATTTCACTCTGTGTACGTGCTGGTTATGCGTAACGCTTTCGAACTCTATATGTTATTATCAAACTTGTATGCTCACCTTTACACTATGTGTATTGACTTTTACTTTAACGTATGTGACAGGTGCCTAGGATGCTTATTTGCTTTCTTTGCAGTGATGAAATCGAGGCTAGGACAAGTCTAGAAACCAATAAACAATTTCCTGTAATAAATCTAAGTTGTCAGAACAGAACAATTTGACTAGATCTTGTCTGTAATAATTATGTTATCTTTTAAGACGTGGTATGGGACATGTTGTTTAATTAATTGGTAATGATAGTTGTTATGGAAACTTCTGGACAATCTGTTTCGCTCAGTGTCACGCTCTGATGTTTCCGCCATCGGTTGGGGTGTGACACAAAGCTGGGTTGCGAACCCCGTGATGGTGGAGAAGTCTAACGGAGGATGGAGAATGTGCGTCGATTATACCGATCTCAACAAGGCATGCCCTAAAGATTGCTACTCTTATCGACAAAAAGATAGACTCTCTCGCACCGTACAGATGGAAATGTTTCTTAGATTGTTACAAGGGGTATCACTAGGTTCAAATGAAGCTTGAGGACGAAGACAAGACAGCTTTTCGGACCGATCTCGGGATCTTCTGTTATACAAAGATGCCGTTCGGCCTAAAAAATGCTGGCGCAACATACCAGCGCCTGATGGATAAGACCTTCGCTGGAGATATTGGGAAGCATATCGAGGTTTACATCAATGATCTGGTGATTAAAAGTCCCGAGGAGGACCAAATGTTAAAAGATATTGAGAAAACATTCAACTCGTTGAGAAGCGTGAATATGAAACTGAATCCAGCCAAATGTTCCTTTGGTATGGAAGAGGGCAAATTCTTGGGCTTCGTGGTTACAAATGGTGGTTTCAGAGTCAATGCAGAAAAAGTTCAAGCCATAGAGCGGATGCCGTCACCGTGAACGATCAAGGAGATGCAAAGGTTGGCCGGCCGCCTAGCCGATCTTAACAGATTTCTGTCAAACCACGCTGCAAAGTCATATCCTTTTATCAGCACTATGCGCAACTGCGTGAAAAAGCAAGAATTCAAGTGGACGCCTGAAGCAGAAGTCGCTTTTCAGCAAGTGAAAGAGTGTTTGATTAAGCTCCTTACCCTAACCGCGTCGTTCGAAAAGGAACCACTCATACTGTACTTGTCTTCTTCGGACATGGCAGTTGGGTCGGTATTGCTGGTGGAGAGAGATGGAGTCCAGACTCCAATTTATTACGTCAGTAGGGTGCTTACAGATCCAGAAACGAGATATTCAACAATGGAAAAGTTAGTACTTGCGCTACTACATGCCTCCAGGAGGCTGCGTGTAACACCCCGAAAAATATAAAACTCTATATTAGGATTATAAAGTATAAATAAACGAGAATTTACTAACTAGGAATATTTAACCTAGTTAGTTACAAGACTAGAAATAGCTTATGATAGGGTTAAAAGCTACTAAACAATATGTTGAACAAAGTTGAGGGGCTTAAATTGTAAGAATTGAAACTTGATTTTAATTAAACAATAAAACAAACCAAACACCCCCAAAAGGGGATGTCTGGTCGCACAAGCAGAACAGGGGGGCGATCCCCACTCTTCCAAAACCCTAAACTTCACTAAAGTTGCAAATTGAAGGCTTAATCCAAGTTGAAATCGAAATTAAAGCATAGATTACTGATCCTCATCACAAGAGGATTACAAGGTATGTAAAATTTCATGAAAACCCTCAACTTGAATTTCTCATGTAATTGGGAAAATCTGAATTGTTAGTTGCATGTGTGTCTTATGATGATCTAGGAACAACTATAGTGTCTAAGGACAAACCCTAGACAAATACAAGTTGAAATCATGTTAAATTTTAGTGAAGATTATGAACACCATTGTAGGTGATTAACGGGTTATGTGTAAATTGATGAACACTAGGATATTGGGTGTTGTTCTAGTGTAATTTGACAATTTTGAAGTGATTTCAGAAATTAGAAGCTAACAATCATGTAAAATGGTTGATTTATGTGAAATTAGGGCTAAATGATAAACTAGAGATGTGATGTTTAATCATGTAAAAATCTGCTCATGAAGTGTTTGTTGAAATGACTCTATGAAGGCTTAAAAATCGAAATTCCAAGTTTAAACGCATAATCATGATGTTTGGTGTATTATGCGAATTATGATTTGAAGAGAGTTCTAAACATATGATAAATGAACTCTATAGGAACGGGCGCAGGAGCGTCAAGCGGACAAGCGGGTGGCGAACCACGTTTAAAAGGCCTACTTTGAAGGTACGTAACTTGATTGGTTACATTAAGCGAGTTGTTGATAAGTTTCGTAAATCTTATTGTTGAATCGAAATTTGCGTTGAATTCATATTGATTATGGTTGGAATGTGAATCAATAGACTTAGTGTAGTCAATGAACCAATTGGTAGTCATCATAAGTGGATGGTTCCACAAGATGAGCCAACGGATCTATTAGTTGTGAAAATTGTAGTTTTAAGCGTTCTAGTAGTCGATAATGGCGATAATAATCACAAAGGCATTAAACCATGAAATTGGTAAGAAATGTAGGTGATGACAAGCCTCGGATGTTGGCATAAGGCGCCATAGGTTTATTAGTTAAATGGTAGTAAAATGTGTAAGGTTAGAATGGGTCGAATAATTACATAGAGACATATGGTCTTTCGGTCCGTAAATTAAATTTTGGGTATCAAATTTATAATAGTTATGTCGGTAATGAATTTACAGACATATAGGAAGAAAAATCACTTAAAACGGACTTACGAGTCAAAAGATATGGCCAAACGAAGTTAAAAACTGGAAATTCCGAAGCTGGCAGCAAATGCAGCTCAATAAACACAACTTGCTGGAAAACCGTTCCTGCCGCGCCACGCGACAGGATCACCGACATACTCCGCGACACGCGGGAGCCGCCGCGCCACGCGACATACTTAACGAAACCTGCCGCGACACGCGGCAGGGTAACTTTTGAAAAATGTTTATTTTTATTATATTTTAATGCTAGGACTTGTTTATACTATACAAATTGTTGTCAAAACTAATATTTTGGGTGGTTTTGACCTTAGGTAATTTGGGAACTATCCGGATGGCGATCAAGTTAATGTTGAAGAACCGAACACTCATTTTGAATGCTTCCGCAATATCTTAACTTTTAATAGACAATGTTTATGGATTGTAAACAATTTGTTTTGAAGCTTTTGAATGTGTCCATTAGTCTTTAGTTGACTAAGGGCTTGATACTTTTGAATCTCACTTATGGAAACTTTGTCGTAACTTTAGACATCTTTATATAAAGTCGTATGTAATATTATTAAATTCAAGTGAAAAAAATTTAAGGGTGTTACAAGTTGGTAATCAGAGCTTAAGGTTATCAACAAAGTGTTCGGTTCAAGCTTGATCGATCGTCCGGTAAGAATTAACTCATTATGTTAGTAGATTATGTCTTATGTAAGGAATGAGAAACGAATTGTTATGCATGGGAAGAGCGTGTTAACACACTCAAACCCGGAAAGTGCATTAAATGTGAACGGTTAAAGCAAGTTAGGAACTTGGCTAAACCGAAACAAACAAAGCAATGTCATGAATGAAATGTTTAACGTTTGATGTAAACATTTCAGTTTCAAGATGTCGAAATGGAGCAATAATGATCCAGTGCCGACAAGCACCGAACAAATGAAAGAAATAATTGCCGAGGAAGTAGGAAAGGCAATTGAAAGCAGTCTATCCGGGTTTATAGACAAGATTCAAGGTACGGTGTTGTCACTCGTAGAAGAACGAGTTAAAAGGTTGGAGGATACGGTCAACCTTATGAAAGACAAAACTGGAGAACGTAAAGGGTGCTCATATAAGGAATTCATGGCGTGTAAATCGCCAATCTATAATGGGGAAGTCGACCCGATAATTTGCCAAAGATGGTTGGGTGACATTGAAGGGGTGTTTGAAAGGACCCATTGCGACGAAAGCGATTTCGTTGCTTACGGAACGGGTCAGTTAAGAGGACAAGCCAAGGATTGGTGGGATAACAAAAAGAATGAAATAGGGGCCGAAGCGGCAAGAACCATGACATGGGAAGAGTTTAAGACACCATTTCTTAAAAATCATAGTCCCAAGGCGGTCATTAACAAAATCAAGGAAGAGTTCATGCAACTTAGGCATAAGGGTGAAACCATAGACAAGATCACGGCGATGTTTATGGATAAGATGAAGTTTAGTAGTGAATTGGTGACGAACGAAGAACAAAAAATATACTACTACTACTACAATATGTTGAGCGCTGAATATAGGGAGTTTATGACTCCTTCAAAATACGAGACCCTTACCGAAATCACTAACGTTGCTCGGGAACGGGAAATCGAGTTGAAGAAGCAAGTCGAAAGAGGTGAGCGAAGGGCACATGATGTGAATCCAAGCCCAACAAAGAAAGCCCGAACTGGAGAATCGGGAATGAAGGTGGATGCTAAAGGTGGGTCGCCAAGTTGTAAAGTGTGCGGGAAGGGACACAAAGGGGAATGTCGGTTCAAAGACAAGCCATGCCCCATATGTAATAAGACGGGGCACACGGCCTCGCTATGCCCGGGAAAAGTCTCTGTTTGCTACAAATGTTATCAACCCGGCCACAAAAAGTCCGAATGTCCGGACTTAGTTGGAAAGAGAGATGTTAAAGAATCTCCAACAGAAGCTTCCAAAGCGAAGGCTAGGTCCTTCCAACTTACCGCGGCTGAAGCAAAGACAGAACCCGATGTGGTTTCAGGTATATTCACAATTAACTCAATTCCAGCACGTGTATTGTTTGATATGGGTGCGAATAAATCCTTCATTTCGCATGGATTTATTCGACATCCTTCATTTGTATTGACAAAATTACCTGTGCCCTTAGAAGTTGAAATAGGGGACAACAAAAGTTTTATAGTTTGTGATGTTTGTTGAGGCTGCAAATTAAGCATCGACGATGAGGAATACTTGATAGACCTAATCCCGATGTCAATGGGAGAATTTCAAGTAGTCGTTGGGATGGATTGGTTAGCCCAGCACCATGCAAAAGTCGTGTGTTTTCGTAAAGAGATAAAACTAACATCTCCGAGCGGGAAACACGTCACCATTTATGGCGAAAAGGGAGGAAACCCCATAGTGTGCTCAATGTTGAAAGCTCACAAGCTTATGAAGCGAGGATGCAAGGCATTCATGATATACGCAAATGGGCCCGAGAAAGAATCACGGAAGATTGAAGATGTACCGGTAGTACGAGATTATGGAGATGTGTTTCCGGAGGATTTACTGGGGATACCGCCTGAACGGGAAGTAGAGTTCGGGATCGAATTGATTCCGGGCGTAAAACCCGTAGCAAAAGCCCCGTACCGACTCGCACCGTCGGAATTACAAGAGTTGATGTCCCAAATTCAAGACCTGCTTGACAAGGGATTCATAAGGCCGAGTGTGTCTCCTTGGGGCGCACCGGTATTGTTCGTGAGAAAGAAGGACGGAAGCATGCGCATGTGTATCGATTACCGGGAGTTAAACAAACTCACGGTAAAGAACCGATACCCGCTTCCGAGAATAGATGATTTATTCGACCAATTACAAGGTGCGAATTGGTTTTCAAAAATTGACCTTAGATCTGGGTATCATCAACTAAAGGTCAAAGAAGAAGATGTACCTAAGACGGCTTTCCGTACGAGATACGGACATTACGAATTCCTCGTGATGTCATTTGGGCTAACAAATGCACCCGCGGCTTTCATGGACCTCATGAACCGGGTTTGCAAGCCAATGTTGGATAAGTCGGTCATTGTGTTTATCGATGATATTTTGGTGTATTCAAAAAGCGAAGCTGAACATGCACACCATTTGCAAGAGGTGTTGGAGACACTTAGGCGAGAGAGGTTATATAAAAAATTCTCTAAATGTGCCTTTTGGTTACGAGAGGTACAATTTCTTGGCCACGTCATAAGTGCCGACGGAGTTTTGGTGGATCCGTCAAAGATAGAGGCTGTGTCAAAATGGAATCCTCCAAAGAACCCTTCGGAAATCAGAAGCTTTTTGGGGCTTGCGGGATACTACAGGAGATTCATTCAAGATTTCTCCAAAATTGCGTCACCACTAACAAAGCTAACCCAAAAGAAAGAAAAGTTCATTTGGGGTGTCGATCAAGAAAGAGCGTTTCAAACGCTAAAAGAAAAGTTAACTCAAGCTCCGGTACTGACATTGCCGGACGGAGTCGAAGACATGGTGGTTTATTCGGATGCTTCACTATCGGGGCTCGGATGCGTTTTGATGCAACGAGGCAAAGTTATAGCTTATGCCTCGAGGCAATTGAAGATACACAAGAAGAAATATCCCACGCATGATCTTGAGTTGGCTGCGGTGGTATTTGCCTCAAAAATATGGAGGCACTACTTATATGGGGTAAAGTGCACCATATTCACCGATCACAAGAGCTTGAAATATGATGTGCTCGAAACGGGTTAACAAAAACAACTAAAATTACCTTAAATCTAGACTCTCTAAGTTTTAAATTTATAAAACTAAGACTCTCTAAACCCTAAACCACACAATCGGCAAGTGTACCGATCAATGTAGTATAGCCTAAGGAAGTCCGAGTATCGAACCCAAGAGACTCTACTGATTACGCTAATGACTCTATCTAGACTTAGACTGACACGACTTAACTAAATGTTTATTAATTGGGGGGGGGGGGGTTCTAAAAATCCTAAGAATGCAAATAACGAATACTAACTAGACTAGACGAACTAGACACAAACTCACACGAAGACTGAACTCAAGGATGATGAAAGAACTACCTAGACAGGAATCCTGATTGCTTTTAGTTATGATTATAATTGGAAGTTGTCTGCTATGGAACCGGGATCTTGAAATTCTCACCTCTCGGGAAATCTAAGGACCCCTAATCCTTCTCAAGAGCACGCTAAGATCCCCTAAAGGTTGTTAAACTACCGGTTATTAGACTCCTTTACAAGACACCTAATGGGTTTATAAAAGTATCCTACAAGGCTCACTCCCTTACGAGACCTAAACCTAAGATAGGTTTGTTTTCTCAGCTAGACTTGCTAGATAGCAGCCAATAGGTTAACTTCCTAAGAAGGACCCACCTTGCGGTTTAATCACTTAGACCTAGCAATAATCTCGCACCTTACAGCTATTGACGATTAGTAGAACACTTGATTTTATAAAATTACTGATTATTACTTCTAAGGTTACTTACTAGATTTTCACCCTAAAGGATCAAAGGTTTATTATGTGATATAGACACTCACCAAAACCTAATACCCTAGCCCGACTCTATTCCGTGATAAAGACCGTCACCAAGATTCAAGCGAAGCAATAATCAATAACAAAATAACATCAAACACGCAAACACATCTAACCGATAGAACAAACCGTTTACAATTTATAAACTAGCCATAGCTTCCAAAATCCAATAATAATCAAAACATAAACAATCATTCATCCATGTCTAGGTAGTAACAGAAATTTAGCCGCTAATCATGTCTAAAAACATAGCAATCAAAATCAAAACAGAATTCATCATTGAACAATTAAGAACAAACGAAAAACGAATAAACAAGATTATAGAACCCGTTTTCTTCGATCCCGAATGCTCCAAGATGTTACCCAATGATTCCACACGTCCCGAGCACTTCAACAGCCTCCAATCAGCCTCCAAGATCGCCCAAGATGTCCAAAATTCGTAACAAGTTCGTAATTGATGTTCCCCTTCGGCTGTTATCGATAATGATCTTAAATAACCACAAAACCCTAACATCTGCTGCTGTTAACAAGTCGGTGCACGAAATCAACCCTCTCGCGGCCCGCATTAGAGTAATGTCAAGTTGAAGCGGGCCGCCCGCCAACTATTATCCGGGATTCTTGGTTTAAGTTAATGCGGCCCGCGAGATGATGTCTTATAAGTTCAAGCGGGCCGCCTGAACCCTTCAGATATGCGTTTTCACTTCGTTTTCGCTCACGAGCTTCCGGTTTCCGATCCAACTTTCGCCTTTCTAGATTTTACTCGTTTCCGCTTCCTTTTAACTTCAAATACCTGAAAATACAAAATAATCAAAAGTATATACATCCTAATCTAAAAACCGGACAAAACTGACTATCTAACGATTAAAACTAGACGCGAATAAAGATGTATTTTGCAATACATCAAATATCCCCACACTTACTCTTTTTTCGTCCTCGAAAAAGAATTATGCAAACGGAATCATAGTCAGAATAATCGAACGGGCCAAAGTATTAGTTATTTTATTAAAATCGAAACTCGTGTTAGCCGCGATTGCAAGTATATCGATCCTCTTAAACCCAACCCGGTTCCGAGCCCTTATCATGCAATTTAGTTCAAGTTCGGTCAATCTACCTAGGGTCTCACACTAAGAATTGCAAGTCCACCTAATCCCCCCTCAAGCTTATAGGACAAAAGGAACAACCACTGGGTTATTTCCTAACCGTTTTATACCAAGATCAAGAGAATTTAAAATCAAATCTATTTTTCCATTTTTTTTCCATTTTTGCATTGCTTTTTTCTCTTTTTTTTTTCATTCGTGAGACTAGACGATGCTTTCCCTAACCAAGCGGTATTCCGGCTGTAGAGTCGCTATCCCCAACCACAGATTACATAGGTTTCAGTACTTTTATTCGGCAAGTCGATTTCACACATCCCAGAGGCATTCCGGCTGTAGAGTCGCTATCCCCAACTCGGATTACATAGACCTGTGCTACTTTCATTTAGTTTCTAGCTCACTTATTTTTTCATATTTTTTTTCTTTTTCAGCGAGATAATGACCAAAAACTCTAACGATCTTAGCTTATAACGGCATCCCTTATACTATTTTTGGCGGTTTCAATTTCCCCACTTTCCCTAGATGAGAACCCACTAGTAGACCGACAATTAGGTAATTTTAAGATCAAAGGAACCTAGAACCGAATCGAGCCTACTCGCATATCCCAAACTAGACACACGCACGATTATTTTAATCTCATATTATCATTATTTGAACCCAAACAAAAATCCAGCTTTTCTATCATTTTCCGTTTTTATTTTGCAAACTTCTTATTTCAAAAGACATTTTTCTAATTTTTCATTTTTTTTGGATTTTTCAATTTTTTAATTTTTTTGTATTTTTCGTTTTTTTATGACTCAAGACTCACTAACTAATGACACTAAATGATAGTTTCCCATCCCCACACTTAAACTTTACATTGCCCTCAATGTAGGATGGAAACCGACTCAAAAACTAAAAATAAATAAGAAATAAAAAGACGACGGGCAAATCGGAAAGGACTTAGCTGGTTTAATTAATGCGTAAGCTCCAAATCTCTCGTCCAATCCAGCTCGATCGTATAGCATTTCATTCGCGATCGGCTTTGACTCTAACTAACATGCTTAATAAATGCCCGAATATCGATCAGCAACTCCAAATTCACCCGAATGGAGATTGAGTACGGGTGGTACATATTCGAACCTGCATCAACAAAAACAAGCAAAATACCAAAGCAATACCGACTCGAAACACAAAATGACTCAAAAACTACTAACTTAGACGCATGTTACAAAATAAAAGACTCAAAGTACACCACCGAATTACCATCTTACCCCCTCCCGGCACTTTGCTCGCCCTCGAACAACCCAAGTGCCAAACCTAACCAAGTGTGGATGCAACGGATAACGGGTTGAAGGTTTAGTGAAAAGGTCACATTTTAATTCCTTAAAAATATGCAACCCGTTTCCCCACACTTAAGATGGAAATAAACCCGATAACAATTGACTCAAATACAACAACAACAAACTGCAGGAAAACAAACCTGAACGTCGACTCGAACCAACCCGAACGATGATGGTGATAAATGGATGAAGGTCGATATGGAACATGGATCAAATGGCTGACCTATTGGGCCTGACCAGCCCATTGTCGATCAGTGGTGGGCTCGCGGCCCGCATTAGATGTGTGATAAGTTGAGGTGGGCCGCTTAAACTTAAACAACCGGCAATGATTTTAGAACCCGCGCGGCCCGCTTAAACGATAACCTTAACTCCATGCGGGCCGCCTGAACAGCAGACATCAGCACTATAACACGCAGTAACAGCAGAAATGCAGAATATGGTTTTTTTTCTTTATTCCCAAACTGCCCCTGCACGTATTTCTTCGTTTTTAACTTTCAACAAACCTGGAAAACTGTTCGGTTGTCGTCTCCGCCTTCGTAAATGTAATGCAACCTGCAAAATACTTGACAAAACACACAAAAACGCAAAAACACGAAAAAGACGCAAAAGACACTAAAACACACAAACACTAAGCTAAAGACACGACGCAGACAAAGACTCAATGTACAAACTCTACAAGTGGGTCACAACTATTCATGCACTCACGGAGGGTCATATACGCGGGCCTCACCTTCTAACATCGCCCGCACCTTACGGGCTGTAGCACTATCATTCACAACATCGCCCACACCTCTCCAAACTCTCTCATACTCTCTCAAATCGTCATCGGGCGGTTTGAATCTAGACGTTTCATATCGAAACCTATCCCCACACTGAGCCTTGCTCAGTATCTCCATCCTAGACTCCAACCTCATCAATCTCTCTTCCAACTCCTCTACTCTCCTATCAGGTGGATCCCCACACTTGGGTTTTAACACCTCTTCTAAACTCGGCTCACTCACCACCTTTTTCTCATCACTCTCAACCTTTTCACTCTCCTTCACCGATGTTATCGCCTCCACGCTCTCACTTGGCCCTCTCGCATTATTCACCTTAAAAACTACCGACTCATCCTCCGCTCTAAGTGTGATTGTGCCTAAGAAGACATCTATAAGCGCTTTAGCAGTGTTCAAGAACGGGCGCCCTAGAATCAATGGCACTCTATCATCGGCCTCCATATCTAGCACTACAAAATCAGCCGGAAAGACAAACTTATCCACTTTCACTAACAGATTCTCTACAATCCCCCTAGGATACTTAACTGTCTTGTCAGCTAACGAGAGGGTCATACGAGTTTGCTTCAAATCACCAAGGCCTAGTTTTTCGTAAAATGAATATGGCATCAAATTAATACTAGCACCAAGGTCTGCCAACGCGTGGTTTTTCACATCACCACCAAACAAACAAGGGATCGTGAATATGCCTGGATCAGTGAGTTTCTCAGGAAGTTTATTTAGGATCACAGCAGAACACTCTCCACTCAATGAATTACTCGAACACTCTCCTACCCTATCCTTACGCTTGAGGAAATCCTTAAGGAACTTGACGTATTTGGGCATGGATCTCAGGGCCTCTATGAACGGAAGATTCACCTTCAGCTGGGTGAACATCTCAAGAAATTTCTCGTATTCGCTAGCATATAGCGGCTGCTTCTCCACTTTCTTCTCTACTGGCAACTCCTCGGCGTGTGCGGTACTTGCTGGGTCTAGCCTAATGTGCACTTTGCCTGGAGCCTCCATCTCAATCACCTCATCTACATCACCATCTTCTTCTTCCTCAACATTCTCTCTCACGACCTCTCCTAGACTCAACCCACTGCGAGTAGTAATTGCTTTAACAGAATGGTGGACTGGGTGAGTAGTACCTGAATACTGACTAGAAGGGGACTCTTTCAACTGCCTAGCTATATCCCCTACTGTTCTCTGAAGATCTAGAAGAGTGGCCTCTTGATTTTTAAGCTGAAGTTCATGATTTTTGTTAATCTGCTCATGATTCTTAGCTACAGTCTGATTATGCGTCATCATCTGAGCGAACATCTCCTCTAACCTACTTAAACTACCCTGTAAAGATTTATCACTACCTTGACTCTCCTGATTCGACCCTCCACTCGCAAACTGACCTCCTGAACCACTATACTGGCCACTCTGACCCGAACCACTACTCGTGTAAAGACCCGGCCCCCTATTTTGATACTGACCAGATGAGAAACCAGGGGGATTTCCTGAAGAACGATAACTACCACTATTACCGCTACCCTGCCAGCCAGGGTTAAAACTATTATTACCACCGAACTGACCCCTAGACTGGCCTGCTATGTACTCAACCTGCTCTAACGTAAGTGTGGGACACTCGAGCGTGTCGTGACCTCCCCTACAAACCTCACACCTATCAACTTTCTTCTTCAACTCATCAATCTCTCGCTTCAAAATCTCGACTTCAGCAACTACCGATGAATCCAAGCTAACTTGGTTTACCCCTCGACCGGCCGAGGAGGTACGAACAGGAATGGAAGTCCTGCTAGTAGAGCTGTAGTCCATGTCAGAATGTGCAAAACTCTCAAACAAATCATTGCACTCAACCACCGTCTTCTTTCCCATAAGCTGCCCTCCTGCTGAAGTATCAAAACGAGCTCTAATCTCAGGAGTAAGACCATTGTAAAACTTCTCAACTAACGCCCAGTCGGACAACCCATGCTGCGAGCAACGAGAAAGAAGCGTCTGGAAACGCTCCCAAGCTAAATGATATGGCTCATCAGGCTCCATACGGAAGGAGTGAATCTGATCACGAAGGCGAGACGCCTTGGCTGGCGGGAAGTATTTGGCTAAGAAAGCGTCGCGAAGACCTGCCCAAGTAGTGAAAGTGCCTGCGGGCTGAGAATCAAACCAGACGGCTGCGCGTCCAGCGAGAGAAAATGGGAAGACCTGCAAGTATCTGGTATCTAGATTGACACCCTCAATGGAGAAGGTACCACAAAGACGAGTGATGCGATTTATGTGAGCGGGTGCATCCTCGTCATCACGACCATGGAACTGGCAAGAATTTGTGATGGCGGTCATGATGTAAGAAGGAATCTGCCAGGACCTATCATTTGCTATGGCGGGAAGGGTGATGGGTGAAGTAGCACCGGTAAATGTAGGATCGTTTTGACCGATCGAATGAGTCAATTTGAGTGTGTTTACACTATTTAGATGGCGGAAACATCTAAACAGCTTAGAATCAGACAGAATAGTGTAGAAGACAGAAAAGATTCACTTTTAACACTTGTTCTCTGTTATATATTGACTTGAAAATCCGGCAGCACCTTGTTACAACTTCTCGGGATGCATACCAACTGAGAACTACACTAGCCTATTTATAGGCATAAGATTTCGCTTCAAGATGTCTCAAGCGAAATCTCATCACTTGATTTCGCTTGAGGCTTACATCATACTTCCTGAAGCGAAACCTTTACAAACTAAAATAAACTTACATTTAGACCCCTACACTTTACATACTTGACATATTTAGACCCTAGACTTATGACGTAGGCTTTAGACATCATGTATCAACAAACTCCCCCTTGGATATAGCCGGAGTCTTTAGTCTAGGTCTTCACAAAGACTTGAACTTTTCTTCTCTAGGCTTAGGTTTTCTCAACAACATCTTCCTAAGCTTTTCATTCTTATCAGTTCTTTTCTTCTGTTCAACAGCTTCATAAGCTTCTCATTCTCTTCCTTCAGGCTCCCCCTTTCAACAATCTTCCAAGCATTTGGGATCGACACCTGGATTACCAGCAACAAGCTTCCTTTTGTATCAAACTCGTCTTCAGACTCCCCCTAAGACTCTGCTATAGGGATCTTAATCTGGAACTTTCGCCTGCAAATCTCAAACATTTATAAGAATAGACATTTTAAATGTCCAGAATTGATGATCTGGTTCTATCACAATCCTATAAAGATTTGATTATATTAAGAATCCAACAACTAAACCTAACACTTTCAAAAATTTGATTTTTAATACTTTTCTGATTGAACACCATTACACCCAGTCAACCAAGTCCAAATTAATGACCCTGGTCGACTGACTAGTCTGCCAAGTCCAACTCAATGACCTTGGCTGACCAAACTATGAAGATACCGGATTTCTTGAAAAAAAATAAGTTCAAATTAATGAACTTTTGAATCATTTTAAACTCTCAAACTCAGTTTAACCAACAAACACTTGTACCAAATATTGTACTGCATCACCAGCTTACCCAATCCTCATCAATCTCAGACATGATCTGCACAAGACTTTGAACTTTCGATTCCCAATGTCAGTTGTCAAAAATAAAATGAGAAATTAAAATCTTTTTGGATTTTAAACTGAATAAGCTGAAACTATGTACACACAATCTTTTTGTGAGCGTGTCAATGGATCATATCAGCTGCCAACAAGATACAAGTACCGTTAAGCTATTAATTCATTTTAAGCATTAAACAATTCACATAGATTGCCGATATATTGATCCTCTTAAATTCTCACAAAACATTCAATCTGCTCGGGATACAGAATTAGTGTTTTAGGACTTAAACATCTACATGTGTCCCACCTCAGTATATACTCCCATATCCAGACCCCAGTATTCAGTCTTACAGGTGAATATACCTAGATGATATCTGTAAGGGGTTAATTGCGAGGGCCGTGAGAGCTCAGGTCGATCTTTCGATACGCAGAGAGATGACGGCTTCGACTTTTGGTGGGTCCCCTTTGGGGATCTTCTTTACAACAGCACATGATTAACAATTTTGCAATGTGTTATCATTTTTTATGCTGAGGGGAGGCTTATATTTCAAAGCAGCGTAAAGTATTCTCCGGGGACTAGGCCATTGCTTCCGCAAAATCAGAAGTCCCGGGATAATACCCCAGATATCACTAAGCATAAAGACCTAGTATCTCAGAATACGGGACCCTTCAAACAGGATTTCAGGGGTTACCTATATATCCTGGAAGTGTTCCCCACGTAGATGCAAGTAAATTTTATGTTTATATCCCAAACTAATCTACTGATTTTGTGAAAACCTATCGGCACATCTTTAGTGAGACTGCTTAATTGCATTTTATACATTCCATTTCTTTAGTGTACTGCACCTGTCTAGCTGATGTACTATCATTTCCCTTTTATACACAAACTCATTTTTACTTTTTCAAATGTTTTTTGTTTTTATAGATTTTATCATGTTTTTGTATTTTTCTGCAAACTTTCTCCCCCTAAAAAGAAAAACATATTTGTGTGTTTTTGTTTTTATCGAAAAGTAGAAAAATAAACTGTACAAACAAAATTGACAACACGACAAAAGTTCACGTCAGATCGCCGTCCAATTCGGCATCACATTCAATAACCCTCCCAGATTGCAGATTTTTCATTCCATTTAATTTTAAAAGATAATAAAACCTCTTTTTGTCAAATGGTTTGGTATAGAAATCCGCTTTCTGTTCATCGGTGTGCACGTATTCAATCCGAATTAATTTTTTCTCGTGACAATCACGAATAAAATGGTGACGGATCTCAATGTGTTTTGTTTTTGAATGGTGAACCGGATTTTTAGTAATGTTTATGGCTGCTTCATTGTCCACGAAAATTGGAGTATCTAAGAATTGCAAACCAAAATCACGCATTTGCTGTTGGATCCAAAGGATCTGCGAACAACAGCTGGAAGCTGAAACGTATTCAGCTTCACAAGTAGAAAGCGCTACAGTGGTTTGTTTCTTACACTGCCAGGTAACGAGTCGAGTTCCTAAGAACTGACACCCAGCAGTGGTGGACTTTGCGTTCTGCTTGCAGCTTCCAAAATCTGAATCAGCGAAACCAGATAAAGTAAAGTCACCCAATCTAGGATACCACAAGCCGATGCTTGGGCAGCCTTTCAAATACCGTAGTATACGTTTCACGATTGTCAGGTGTGACTGCTTCGGATTCGACTGATATCTAGCACATAAGCATGTCGGATACATGATGTCCGGACGGGAAGCTGTGAGATACATCAGGGAACCAATGATTGATCGGTACAATGTTTCATCCATCTTCGTTCCATTCTCATCTGGACAAATCCCATGATTCTGTGCAAGGGGAGTGGACGCTGGACTGCAATCTGCCATATCAAACTTGTCTAGAACATCCTTCACATACTTTGACTGATGAATGAAGATTCCGTCGGGCATTTGTTCTACCTGCAACCTGTGGAAAAACTTCATTTCGCCCATTGAGCTCATCTCAAACTTTTTCTTCATCACTAACTCAAACTCTTTGCACATATCGTCGTTGGTGGATCCAAAAATGATATCGTCCACGTAAATCTGCACAATCAACAAATGGTTTTCTTTTTCTTTAATAAACAAAGTGCTATCTACTGTACCTCTTGTGAACCCGTTGTCCAGCAAGTATGTCGAGAGCGTTTCATACCAGGCTCTCGGGGCCTGATGAAGTCCGTATAATGCCTTGTCAAGTAGAAACACCTTGTTTTTGTGCTGTGGATCTGTGAAACCCGGCGGTTGCCCCACATACACTTCCTCTTTGATAGTTCCATAGAGAAAAGCAGATTTCACGTCAAGTTGATATACTTTAAAGTTCTTCCATGATGCAAAGGCCAGAAAAATCCGAATTGCCTCTAGCCTTGCAACTGGTGCGTAGACTTCATCGTAATCAATTCCTTCTTGTTGACTAAATCCTTGAACGACCAGTCTTGCTTTGTTTCTCACCACGACTCCTCTATCATCACGTTTGCATTTGAAAACCCACTTTGTCTTGATTAACTTCTGATTTGGTGGAAGATCAACAAGACTCCAGACACCCAACTTTTCAAACTGTTGCAACTCTTCCTGCATTGCATTAACCCAGCTCTCCTCGGTCAATGCTTCCCTGTACGTCTTGGGTTCTATCTGCGAGATAAAACACTTGAAAGAAATCTCTTTCTGCATATCAGCAATAGATGAATAAAAACAAGTAAGGGCTTGATCTATTTGGTGTCGAGTTTTAACACCACTTTGCAAGTCGCCAATAATCTGTTCTGAGGGGTGATAGGATAAAGTTCGTGGCATTGCACTGTCAGGCACACTAACTTCCGATTCCAAGCTCGTAATATCAAGATCAATGGTTTGATCTTCAGTTTCATTTGGATCCTCGTCAAAAGTCGGAGCGGGTTCCGCTTCTGAGTCGTCAGATTCGTCTAATGATGAAACCTGTTCCTCTGGTGATTCACCTACCAATGGAACTGGTTCCTCTGGTGATTCATGAGCTGTTCCACTCGGTCCTGCTTCATTATCGTGAGTACCCCCGGTGGGTTGAGGAACTTCTAGCGGACTAGATATCGGCTCTGATGATACATTTTGCTGATAGAAGTACATAGAGCTACTTCCTCCTCACTCGGCTCAACCGGCAGCTGAAACGACTCCCAGAGTTTGTCGTAATCGAACAGAAATCTTTGTCCGGGAAGTTGTGGTGACGGAGTATGCTTCTGACAATCCACATGAAGGACCTGAATCACCTTGCTCAGACATGGTACAAACACCCTTTTGAGTGGGCTGGCGTATCCTACAAAGAAACCTTCATTTGATTTTGCCCCAAACTTTTCGTCTTCATCAATGAACGTACACGGTGATCCGAAAGGTTCCAAGAACTCAAGATTCGGCTTATACCGATGCAGTAACTCAAAACACGTTTTTCCATACTTCTTGACAGTAAGGACTCTGTTCAGTGTATAGCACGCTGCAGCTACTGCTTCACTCCAGAAGAAAATAGGTAGCTTGGAATCTGCTAACATTGTACGTGCTGTCTCTATTAGGGTTCTATTCTTTCTTTCAGCTACGCCGTTTTGCTGTGGAGTATACGGCGCACTGAATTCATGAAGAATTCCCTTTTCATTGCAGAACTCGTACATTCTGTTGTTTTTAAATTCAGTTCCATTGTCGCTTCTAATTCTCCGGATAGGCAGTTTGTATACAGTTTCCATCTTCTTGAAAAGTATCATCAAAGACTCAAATGTTTGATCTTTCCGTTCTATGCACACAACCCAAGAAAATCTTGAAAAAATCATCTGTAACTACCAAGCAGTACAAATCCCGGCTGATGCTCCTAACATTGACAGGCCCGAAGAGATCCATGTGCAATCTCTCAAGAGGTAACCTGATCGAATTCATGACCTTCAAAGGATGTGACTTTCGAACCTTCTTACCTTTCTTACATGCAATACAATCATCATTTAAATGAAAATTTTTCAAGTTTACACCTTCAACTAAATCATTATGAACCAAAAAGTTCATTTTGCGAACATGAATGTGGCCCATCTTACGATGCCACATGATAGAATCTTTTTCTGTTGCTTTGTTTTTAGACATAAAACACTGTTTCTGATGAGACGTTGGCGTTGCTGTGCTCATATCAAGATAATAAAGATCATACTCCCGTGGAGCACGCAACAACACCATCTCATCAGGGATTTTAAACCCTGGTTTCAAAACCACACATTCAGTTTTTGTAAAATGTACGCTGAAATCTTTATCACAAATCTGTGAAATACTAAGAAGATTGTTTGTCAACTCCACTATGTAGTTTACTTTGTCAAAAGATATCACACCATTTGTCAAAATTCCTTGACCAACAATTCTTCCGCCTTGACTACCAGCAAACCCTACATGACCTCCATTGATGGATTTTACATCATAGAGCAAAGCAAGCGTCCCAGTCATGTGCCTTGACGCACCACTATCCATGATCCATTTTGATAGAATTGACTTGGGCAGCCCCTGCACATATCATATCAAATTCATTCAAACAATGAACTCCATGACTTTTTAACTGATGACACACTCCCAAATACTAAATCACACTTCTTATCAGTTTTAGGAAAGTTAAACATAACATTTGGAACAACAGATTCCACTTTTGATTTTAACATATTTTCTTTGATAGGAGGAAACTCTGCAAGAAACTTATCAAGCTCAGATTCAAATTTGTGATTATCATTAACACCCACCTTTGATTCATAAAATTCCTTTACCCCTTTGACTTTTCTGTCAACCATTTTTCCAAAAATATTTTGAATAGTAGGATTAAAAGCTTTTGAATCAAACTTTAACTCGTTCTCCATTTTCTTTACCTCAACTGATTGTGATTTGGTTTCAACAACTTTTGTTTCATTTTTCAAAATGTTTTCCATGTTTTTCTCCTCAACCGATGGTTTTGATTTTACAACCCAAAATTGATTTTCAAAAGTTTTCGTTTTTGGATAAATCTTTGAAGTCATTTGGGACTTTGAAGATTCGCCAATCTCAAATGTTGATTTCAGCTTATCTTCCGGCTTCAATGATTCACCCCTTTTCAAGATTCGAATTGGTGAAACCATCGGCTTTTTGCCCTTTGTGTTAACTGGTGACTTAGATTGAGATTTTTTAACAAATGGTTTAATGACAGGTTTTTCAAAAACTTTCTTGCATTGTCTTGCCATGTGTCCGATTTCATTGCAGCGATAACAAACTCTTTTGTCATACTCGACAAAAGTTGACTTGAACGACTCTACTTTCAGTTTTTTCGCTGCATTGTAATCGTCAACTGCTTTTTGACTAAAAATGTATTCTTTCTCATCATCCACACTTGGTCCAACAACAAAAATATCATTCATTTTATCTTTTGGTTTGACAACCTTCTTAGCCAACTTTTTCTCAAAACCAATTCCTTTGTTTTTAAAATTGTTACCATTTTTCTTGTTACCATTACCTTCCCATTCCTTTTTCCCAAAGTTGTTAACACGTGTGGTAACAAATGATTTTTTAGATTTTGAAAAGAATTCTTTGTTATTAACCTCATCAATGTTCATTTCAACCATCCTAAAAACTTTCTCAACATTCTCAATTTTCCCATTCTGAAGAGGATACTCGAAATCGGAGTAAAATTTGTCTGTTCCAATCATAGTATATACTACCATAATTGGATCATCATTCGCACTCTTGTCCGATTTCGGTATGAACCGTTCCAAGAAATTACTCTCATCTTCAGAATCTGTAACACCTTTCTCTGATTGTGTCTTCTCAGAGTTATCAATCTCTTCATCTAACACCTGATCAACAACAGTTTTGATAACCTGTGATTCGTTGTCGGTGTCGGATGCAGAGAATGTAACATCGATGCTTTCAGGCAAATCATCCTCAATTTGAGATTCAAAGCAGCTTCCACCCCATCTGGATATTTCTGTGTGTAATGATTCCCCATTGGGGGTGGAACACTCTTAAAGACTGGTGTTTCATCAGGTTGTTTTGGGACAATCTGTTCAATCACATATGAAGATGCTACATAACTCATCAACTTCTTATCAATTCTTTCATTTTCAATTTTTGTTAACTCCAATTCCCTTTTTAATGAAGCAATGGTGTCCAAATGAAAATTGATTTCTTTTTGTTTATCCAAAACAGTTGATTTTAGCAATTTCGTGGCTTTGTCATTTTCAAGACTTTCATCTTGAATCATTTTGATAGAATTAGCCAATTTGTCATATGCTTCTTTTACTTCACTCAGATCAAATTTTAGCATGTCTACATGATGTTTCATTTCCTGATACTTAGTGTCTTTCTCAAGACACTCCATGCACGGTAGTAAACACTTCTGGCATGGTGTTTCAGGAATTGAAACAACTTTCTCAACAACCTGTTCATGACAAACATTTTTCACATCTTGTTTACCGACATTTTCAGACTCTGACTCAGACAGTTTGACTGATTCGTTTCCCTGAACTCCAGATTCCTCTCGTTTGACAGACTCACTACTGACAGACTTAGACTCCTCAGATTCTGAGTCTACCTCTCTCAGTTTCGCCATGAGAGCCTTGTCAGCAATTTCTTTCAAAGTGTCTTCGTTCATTTCCTTTGTTACATCAATCATTTCTTCAACAAATTCTTTCTTTTCATCATATCTTGGACACAATCCAGTCCTTGGTTCTTCAAAGAAACCTGCAAAAGATTCAAAAATTTTAGGAGGCATGATAGATCTCAAAGAACCAGCTAATACCTCCTGCTCAGATTGAGATTGATGAACTTCAGCATCTATTTCTTCAAAATTGTCTGTTTTTTCAGTAAAAACCTCTTCAACAACTACAGAAACATCTTCAGTAACTGTTTCTGGTTCAGACACCATTTCGGAAATTTCAACAACTTCAGCCATCATTGCCTGTCCATCACTACTGGGAATATATTTATCCCAGCTGAAACCTGCAGCTACCTTCTCATCATCTTGATTCACAATCATCGCCTTTTCTGGTTTATTCTCAATTTGTGGTCTTTGAACAGTAGGCTGTTGATTTGGTCGATGATAGATTGCTTGCTTGTAGTAGTCGTTGGTAAACGGGTTTTGATGATTGTTTACTTCACGATTCGGACATTCTCTCTTGAAATGACCACGTTCTTTACACTTGAAGCACGTAACTTTCGATTTGTCGAACCCTAACTTCTGATCGGGGCCTGATAAACTGTTCCGGCCTGTAATTTCCATGAAACGTTGTGCCCTTCTAACCAAACTTGCCATTCCCCATTTTATATCGATCAACTCAAGCTCTTCCGGGTCGATCTGGTCGTAATCCTCTTTTGTCATATCAGGATTACCAATCCTACCCGCCACTAAGCCTTCATAAGCCTCTAGAACGGAAGCAAGTACCGCAATGTGTTGTCTCGCGGCAGTTTCAGTAATTTCATTTCCATTTTTAATATTCACCGCGATGTTGCACTGCACCCCAGAAACATAAGCCTGATTATTTGAACTTGTAGAGCTTTGAGGTGAAGACTGCTCTTGAACTTTGAAATTTGGATCATAGTTCACAAATGGTGAAGGCTTGTTTGATTGTGGAGTGTTTGTAGAACCACCCAAATTTACATCAACACTAAAACCCGTCTGTATCTTTGGACTTTGATTTGTTGCTACAGGAATACTTCCTTTGTAATACAGAGATATGTCTTGCTGCACATTTGCTGAATTCATTTGTTTAATCTTTGTTAGTTCCAATTCATGTGCCTCAATTTTCTCAATGAAACCACTCAAATTCATACTAGCAAAATTTGTATTGTTCTTCAACACCATCAGATACGTTCCCCACTCATCATAAGGTAATGCGTCTGCTAATTTGTCGATCCACTCTTCATTTGTCTTGGTTATCTTCAATCTTCCCATCTCCAAAACCAAATGACAATATCGTTCAATCAATTGCTTCGTGGTTTCTCCTTTCATTCCCGTGAAAATGTCAAACTGCTTGTTTATCAATGCCTTCTTGCTTTTCATCATCTCTCCACTTCCTTCAAACTTTAACAACAATTTATCCCAAAGAGATTTTGAATTGTCTTCGTGATGTAACAGTACCAAGATGTCCTCCTTAATTGCTTGTTGAAGGATGCTCATCATTTTCTTTTCAGCCTTAAAGTCAGCTTGTTCCGTTTGGGTCAAACTTCCAATCACTTTCGGATGACCCATAGCATCAACAGGAGATACATATTTATCATCAATCTTTAACCAGCTCTCAAAATGATTAGCTTGAACCCACGTTTTAAATCTTCCTGCCCAACTCGAATATTCGTCGATGTTCATGAGTTTAGGAGGCTTTTGCATTGTTCCCAGTTCGTTTTCTAAGTTGACATTTTGAATTATACTTCCCGATTGTCCGGCGACCAAACCACTTCCCGAGAAGAAGTTATAAAATTCTTGGTTTTCCATTTTAGAAATTTACCGAGTAGTTTTAAAAGTTTCACACACACACTTTTCACAAAATCAGACTATCGAACAAGTTCACGAACACTATGGACTTTTTAGAAATTTCAAGCGAAATCACTTGAACACTTCAAGCGGAAACACAATAATACACAAGCGAAATCTTTGAATATTTCAAGCGAAACCCTCAAATCAAACACAGTATGATTTCGCTTCAATCGGCAAGATCTCAAGCGAAATCTACAGTCTCGCTTCAAACAAACTTTTCAGCCAAACACAGATTTTTCAAGCGAAATATACTATTTCGCTTTAAACAGTCAGAATATTTCAAGCGAAATCCACGTTTTCGCTTCAAAATACCAACAATCAAACTGTTCGCTCAAGCGAAATCTGGTTTTCAAGTCATTTTTGTCAATTTTAGTCCAAGTTTTAATCTGAATTTCTCAAGGCTTTGTTAAAACACACTTTTACACACACTGTGAAAGTCTTAGTCCATTTTGTCCGTGTTTTCGTTCAGAAATCAGTTTTTGTGCGTAAAAACCTACTGATTCAAGTGAACACACTCATACTTGGCTCTGATACCAATTGTAGGATCGTTTTGACCGATCGAATGAGTCAATTTGAGTGTGTTTACACTATTTAGATGGCGGAAACATCTAAACAGCTTAGAATCAGACAGAATAGTGTAGAAGACATAAAAGATTCACTTTTAACACTTGTTCTCTGTTATATATTGACTTGAAAATCCGGCAGCACCTTGTTACAACTTCTCGGGATGCATACCAACTGAGAACTACACTAGCCTATTTATAGGCATAAGATTTCGCTTCAAGATGTCTCAAGCGAAATCTCATCACTTGATTTCGCTTGAGGCTTACATCATACTTCCTGAAGCGAAACCTTTACAAACTAAAATAAACTTACATTTAGACCCCTACACTTTACATACTTGACATATTTAGACCCTAGACTTATGACGTAGGCTTTAGACATCATGTATCAACAGTAAAACCGGTGGTAGCCTGCTGGTAAACGGTGCGGTTCGCCATTTGAACTACGGGTGGAGGACTAGGTGTACGAGAACGGGAGGGTGGTGGGGAAACGTGTGGTGAAATGTGTGGTGAAATGTGTGGTGGTGAAATGTGTGGTGAAATGTGTGGTGATGACTTTGGTGTGAAATCGAAAGCGAGGGTGGACTCGATCGTAAACAGCTCAGGCGGAGGTCCCTGCGAACGCGTATGGGGCATCCATTACGAAACCGAATACTAGTACTACGACTCTAACAACTGACTCATTAATCTAGAAAAGACACGAAAGCAAATATTTTTGGATTTTTATAATTTTTAGACTCCTACGACTCAACGAACACAAATAGCACGTAATATGTCAAATAAGTCCAAACAAAGTAATCAACGCAATCGCCAAAGAGTCCCCGGCAGCAGCGCCAAAAACTTGATGTGCTCGAAACGGGTTAACAAAAACAACTAAAATTACCCTAAATCTAGACTCTCTAAGTTTTAAATTTATAAAACTAAGACTCTCTAAACCCTAACCCACACAATCGGCAAGTGTACCGATCAATGTAGTATAGCCTAAGGAAGTCTGAGTATCGAACCCAAGAGACTCTACTGATTACGCTAATGACTTTATCTAGACTTAGACTGACACGACTTAACTAAATGTTTATTAATTGGGGGGGGGGGTTTCTAAAAATCCTAAGAATGCAAACTCACGGTAAAGAACCGATACCCGCTTCCGAGAATAGATGATTTATTCGACCAATTACAAGGTGCAAATTGGTTTTCAAAAATTGACCTTAGATCTGGGTATCATCAACTAAAGGTCAAAGAAGAAGATGTACCTAAGACGGCTTTCCGTACGAGATACGGACATTACGAATTCCTCGTGATGTCATTTGGGCTAACAAATGCACCCGCGGCTTTCATGGACCTCATGAATCGGGTTTGCAAGCCAATGTTGGATAAGTCGGTCATTGTGTTTATCGATGATATTTTGGTGTATTCAAAAAGCGAAGCTGAACATGCACACCATTTGCAAGAGGTGTTGGAGACACTTAGGCGAGAGAGGTTATATAAAAAATTCTCTAAATGTGCCTTTTGGTTACGAGAGGTACAATTTCTTGGCCACGTCATAAGTGCCGACGGAGTTTTGGTGGATCCGTCAAAGATAGAGGCTGTGTCAAAATGGAATCCTCCAAAGAACCTTTCGGAAATCAGAAGCTTTTTGGGGCTTGCGGGATACTACAGGAGATTCATTCAAGATTTCTCCAAAATTGCGTCACCACTAACAAAGCTAACCCAAAAGAAAGAAAAGTCCATTTGGGGTGTCGATCAAGAAAGAGCGTTTCAAACGCTAAAAGAAAAGTTAACTCAAGCTCCGGTACTGACATTGCCGGACGGAGTCGAAGACATGGTGGTTTATTCGGATGCTTCACTATCGGGGCTCGGATGCGTTTTGATGCAACGAGGCAAAGTTATAGCTTATGCCTCGAGGCAATTGAAGATACACAAGAAGAAATATCCCACGCATGATCTTGAGTTGGCTGCGGTGGTATTTGCCTCAAAAATATGGAGGCACTACTTATATGGGGTAAAGTGCACCATATTCACCGATCACAAGAGCTTGAAATATGATGTGCTCGAAACGGGTTAACAAAAACAACTAAAATTACCTTAAATCTAGACTCTCTAAGTTTTAAATTTATAAAACTAAGACTCTCTAAACCCTAAACCACACAATCGGCAAGTGTACCGATCAATGTAGTATAGCCTAAGGAAGTCCGAGTATCGAACCCAAGAGACTCTACTGATTACGCTAATGACTCTATCTAGACTTAGACTGACACGACTTAACTAAATGTTTATTAATTGGGGGGGGGGGTTCTAAAAATCCTAAGAATGCAAATAACGAATACTAACTAGACTAGACGAACTAGACACAAACTCACACGAAGACTGAACTCAAGGATGATGAAAGAACTACCTAGACAGGAATCCTGATTGCTTTTAGTTATGATTATAATTGGAAGTTGTCTGCTATGGAACCGGGATCTTGAAATTCTCACCTCTCGGGAAATCTAAGGACCCCTAATCCTTCTCAAGAGCACGCTAAGATCCCCTAAAGGTTGTTAAACTACCGGTTATTAGACTCCTTTACAAGACACCTAATGGGTTTATAAAAGTATCCTACAAGGCTCACTCCCTTACGAGACCTAAACCTAAGATAGGTTTGTTTTCTCAGCTAGACTTGCTAGATAGCAGCCAATAGGTTAACTTCCTAAGAAGGACCCACCTTGCGGTTTAATCACTTAGACCTAGCAATAATCTCGCACCTTACAGCTATTGACGATTAGTAGAACACTTGATTTTATAAAATTACTGATTATTACTTCTAAGGTTACTTACTAGATTTTCACCCTAAAGGATCAAAGGTTTATTATGTAGAACCCGTTTTCTTCGATCCCGAATGCTCCAAGATGTTACCCGATGATTCCACACGTCCCGAGCACTTCAACAGCCTCCAATCAGCCTCCAAGATCGCCCAAGATGTCCAAAATTCGTAACAAGTTCGTAATTGATGTTCCCCTTCGGCTGTTATCGATAATGATCTTAAATAACCACAAAACCCTAACATCTGCTGTTGTTAACAAGTCGGTGCACGAAATCAACCCTCTCACGGCCCGCATTAGAGTAATGTCAAGTTGAAGCGGGCCGCCTGCCAACTATTATCCGGGATTCTTGGTTTAAGTTAATGCGGCCTGCGAGATGCTGTCTTATAAGTTCAAGCGGGCCACCTGAACCCTTCAGATATGCGTTTTCACTTCGTTTTCGCTCACGAGCTTCCGGTTTCCGATCCAACTTTCGCCTTTCCAGATTTTACTCGTTTCCGCTTCCTTTTAACTTCAAATACCTGAAAATACAAAATAATCAAAAGTATATACATCCTAATCTAAAAACCGGACAAAACTGACTATCTAACGATTAAAACTAGACGCGAATAAAGATGTATTTTGCAATACATCAAAATACTTCTTCGATCAGAAGGAGTTAAATATGCGACAAAGGCGATGGCTAGAAACGGTGAAAGACTTCGATTGTGAAATACATTATCACCCCGGAAAGGCTAATGTGGTGGCGGATGCTCTGAGCAGAAAAGCGGACTATGTCCCAATACGAGTAAGGTCGATGCAACTCGTGGTGACCTCGGATATACTTGAACGTATTCGAGAGGCGCAATTAGAAGCAATGAAAGAAGAGAATTGGAAGAAAGAAAGAATAATCGGTCAGTTGAAAGATTTGTTGGATGGGAATAACGGGTTGACGACTCGATCCGGAAGGATATGGGTCCCACATACTTGTGGGGTGAAGGCGCTTCTACTTAATGAAGCTCGTAAATCTCGATATTCAATTCATCCGGGTGCGACCAAGATGTGCAATGATCTAAAACAAAATTATTGGTGGCCTGGAATGAAGAGGGATGTGGCGAAGTATGTGGAAAAATGCTTGACATGTTTACAAGTCAAGGCGGAGCATCAGAAACCATACGGCAAACTCCAACCGTTAGAAATTCCGGTTTGGAAATGGGAACATATTATAATGGACCTATTAACCAAGTTGCCTAAAACAAATCGTGGTTTTGATGCCATATGGGTAGTGGTGGATAGATTGACGAAAAGTGCTCACTCCATTCCGATCCGTGAGACTTATACGTCAGAAAAGATGTCAGAGGTTTACACGAATGAAATAATAGCACGTCATGGGGTGCCGGTATCCATCGTGTCTGATAGGGATACCCGGTTTACTTCAAATTTCTGGCGAGATTTCCAAGAGCAAATGGGAACCAAATTGTTCATTAGCACGGCGTACCATCCTCAAACTGATGGACAGAGTGAAAGAACGATACAAACATTGGGGGACATGCTACGGGCATGTATAATCGACTTTGGAGGAAGTTGGGATGTTCACCTACCGTTAGTCGAGTTTTCGTATAATAACAGCTACCAATCTAGTATTAAGATGGCACCGTACGAAATGCTTTATGGTAGGAAGTGTCGAACCCCGGTATGTTGGGGTGAAGTGGGTCCACGTGAACTCGCCCACCAAGATATAGTATGAGCCACGAATGAAAAGATCGATATAGTTCGGGCACACTTGAAAGCGGCTCAAGACAGGCAAAAGGCGTATGCTGATAAAAGGAATAGGCCAATCGAATTCCAGGTTGGCGACATGGTTATGCTAAAAGTTTCTCCATGGAAGGGCGTTATTAGATTCAGAAAAAGGGGGAAGCTAAGCCCGAGGTTTATTGGGCCATTTAAAATCGTCGAAAGGGTCGGCAAGGTAGCTTACCGCCTTGAGCTACCGGAGGAACTAAGTGGAATTCATAGCACGTTTCACGTTTCACAATTACGAAAGTGCCTAGCGGACGAAACAGCCTATATCCACTACGATGATATCGAAGTGGATAATAGTCTGAATTATGCTGTGAGACCGGCGGAGATTTTAGATCGAAAGGTCAAATACTTACGAAATAGACAAATCGACCAAGTCAAAATAAAATGGGAGCATAGAAAAGGCTCGAACACTACGTGGGAGTCCGAGGAAGAGATGCGACGACTCTACCCCACATTATTTGGTACGTACTTCGGTTTCGGGGACGAAACCCTTTTAAGGGGGGTGGACTTGTAACACCCCGAAAAATATAAAACTTTATATTAGGATTATAAAGTATAAATAAACGAGAATTTACTAACTAGGAATATTTAACCTAGTTAGTTAAAAGACTAGAAATAGCTTATGATAGGGTTAAAAGCTACAAAACAATATGTTGAACAAAGTTGAGGGGCTTAAATTGTAAGAATTGAAACTTGATTTTAATTAAACAATAAAACAAACCAAACACCCCCAAAAGGGGATGTCTGGTCGCACAAGCAGAACAGGGGGCGATCCCCACTCTTCCAAAACCCTAAACTTCACTAAAGTTGCAAATTGAAGGCTTAATCCAAGTTGAAATCGAAATTAAAGCATAGATTAGTGATCCTCATCACAAGAGGATTACAAGGTATGTAAAATTTCATGAAAACCCTCAACTTGAATTTCTCATGTAATTGGGAAAATCTGAATTGTTAGTTGCATGTGTGTCTTATGATGATCTAGGAACAACTATAGTGTCTAAGGACAAACCCTAGACAAATACAAGTTGAAATCATGTTAAATTTTAGTGAAGATTATGAACACCATTGTAGGTGATTAACGGGTTATGTGTAAATTGATGAACACTAGGATATTGGGTGTTGTTCTAGTGTAATTTGACAATTTTGAAGTGATTTCAGAAATTAGAAGCTAACAATCATGTAAAATGGTTGATTTATGTGAAATTAGGGCTAAATGATAAACTAGAGATGTGATGTTTAATCATGTAAAAATCTGCTCATGAAGTGTTTGTTGAAATGCCTCTATGAAGGCTTAAAAATCGAAATTCCAAGTTTAAACGCATAATCATGATGTTTGGTGTATTATGCGAATTATGATTTGAAGAGAGTTCTAAACATATGATAAATGAACTCTATAGGAACGGGCGCAGGAGCGTCAAGCGGACAAGCGGGTGGCGAACCACGTTTAAAAGGCCTACTTTGAAGGTACGTAACTTGATTGGTTACATTAAGCGAGTTGTTGATAAGTTTCGTAAATCTTATTGTTGAATCGAAATTTGCGTTGAATTCATATTGATTATGGTTGGAATGTGAATCAATAGACTTAGTGTAGTCAATGAACCAATTGGTAGTCATCATAAGTGGATGGTTCCACAAGATGAGCCAACGGATCTATTAGTTGTGAAAATTGTAGTTTTAAGCGTTCTAGTAGTCGATAATGGCGATAATAATCACAAAGGCATTAAACCATGAAATTGGTAAGAAATGTGGGTGATGACAAGCCTCGGATGTTGGCATAAGGCGCCATAGGTTTATTAGTTAAATCGTAGTAAAATGTGTAAGGTTAGAATGGGTCGAATAATTACATAGAGACATATGGTCTTTCGGTCCGTAAATAAAATTTTGGGTATCAAATTTATAATAGTTATGTCGGTAATGAATTTACAGACATATAGGAAGAAAAATCACTTAAAACGGACTTACGAGTCAAAAGATATGCCAAACAAAGTTAAAAACTGGAAATTCCGGAGCTGGCAGCAAATGCAGCTCAATAAACACAACTTGCTAGAAAACTGTTCCTGCCGCGCCACGCGACAGGATCACCGACATACTCCGCGACACGCGGGAGCCGCCGCGCCACGCGACATACTTAACGAAACCTGCCGCGACACGCGGCAGGGTAACTTTTGAAAAATGTTTATTTTTATTATATTTTAATGCTAGGACTTGTTTATACTATACAAATTGTTGTCAAAACTAATATTTTGGTTGGTTTTGACCTTAGGTAATTTGGGAACTATCCGGATGGCGATCAAGTTAATGTTGAAGAACCGAACACTCATTTTGAATGATTCCGCAATATCTTAACTTTTAATAGACAATGTTTATGGATTGTAAACAATTTGTTTTGAAGCTTTTGAATGTGTCCATTAGTCTTTAGTTGACTAAGGGCTTGATACTTTTGAATCTCACTTATGGAAACTTTGTCGTAACTTTAGACATCTTTATATAAAGTCGTATGTAATATTATTAAATTCAAGTGAAAAAAATTTAAGGGTGTTACACTGCGCAGATACTTTACAGGCCATGTCATCACCGTACTTACTAATTTCCACATCGGCACAATATTGCAAAAACCAGAGACATCTGGGCGGTTAGCAAAGTGGGCGATCGGGCTGGGAGGCCACAACATTTTGTACAGGTCGCGCCCAGCCATCAAGGTTCAAGTTCTAGCGGACTTCATCACAGACGTCCCAGTGGATAAAATCAAAGATTGTGAGATTGTTGAGACTCCCGTAAAAGACACGTCCGATGAGTTATGGTTGTTGTATACTGATGGGGCCTCAAACGAAGATGGCGCAGGAGCTGGATTGCGCCTCGTGAGCCCTGAGAAACATGAATTTACATACGCCATCAAGTTGGATTTCAAGAATACCAACAATGAGGTGGAATACGAGGCATTCTTGGCAGGCTTATGCCTCGTCATAAAAATGGGAGCTCAAAATCTGCAAGCGCATGTTTGATGTGCGGTAAGTGTCGTATATTTTAGGTGTATATTTTAAGCCCTTTTTAACACTTATTTTAGCCAAGTTTTAAATTTATAAAACACGATATTTCACTGACACTAAACACACATATGGGCAAGTGCACCCATCGTTGAGTGTAGTATAGTGTTGGTAAGATACCGAGGTCGTCCAAGGACACAAGAGCTTTTAGTACCGGTTTATCCTCAACGTCTAACCAAAATAAAAGTTTAGAAAAATGTTTTAAACTAAGAAAATTAAAATCTAACTAAAATGCTGAAAATAAAAATAAAAGAAAAACAGATAGACAAGATGAATCACTTGGTTCCGACTCGTATCTAGTATAACCTTTGATTATTTCCGCACTTTTGCACACAATTAAGAGATTATCTTAGTTATTGTAGTAGGCCCCTCTTTTGAAGGTGACGTTACCCTCACCCCAGTAGTTTGAGTCAGCAGGGATACAATCCTAAAGGGGTGGATTATTGGAAGATAATGAATTAAGTTATTAATGCAGTATTGTGGTAGGCCCCGCTTTTGGCGGTGACGTTACCCTCGGCTAAGTAGTCTGAGTCAGCAGGGATACAGTCCTAAATAGCCGGGTTATAGTATTAATAGTAGTTAACTTATGAGGGGATCAAAGAGTTTGGACCCCCGCCATCCAATACCGTGAAGTATTGAAGGAGGTCCTACTAAATTTGACCCAGGTCCATTGCAGGACCTCTAAACGCTGAACAATGGCAAGACCTTTACCAAACCGTTCCCTTAACCCCCTACCAGGTAGCCAACATACCTCCATATAGACCGTGGAGATATGAATGGTGAAAATCCTTTATTTTATATAGACAGTAAAATAATGCCAAGACACCACGGACAAACGATAAGGAAAGATCACCTTCAACATAAGTAACTAGTTATTAAAGTCATTAATACAAAACCAAATAAAAAGTGCAAAAGATTAGAAATAAAAAGTATTATACTAGACACTTTGTCTTCACCAAGTGATGTAAGAGACTTAGGCAAACATGACCTTGATTGTCAAGAACTCTTACGATCAATCTTGGATCCCGAGATGACTCACACACTCTACGATGGACAATGGATGATGGTGGTGGATGATGGTGTTGTGATGGTGGTGGGTGGTGGATGAAGTGTGAGAGAGGTGGTGTGCCAAGGGATGAGATGAGATGAAATGAATCCAAGCACTCCTATTTATAGGCTGAACAGAGTGCTGGACACGGCCCCGTGTCCGCTGGACACAGCCCCGTGTCCGTCTGACAATATCTCTCCTCATTAATTGTAATTCGCAATTACAATAAATGCGCCTGCTGTACTTTCGACACGCCCCCGTGTCCGCTGAGCACGGCCCCGTGATGGGCAATAGAAGCTTCTATAGATTTGTCTTTTCTGCTGCTTCTTGGGCACGGCCCCGTGCTGGCTGAGCACGGGGCGTGTTCAGCCTTCTGTCTTCTCTTTTTTGCTTTGGAAGGTGCCGTTGAGGGGTCGGGCAGTCCACTAATGTTCCTTTCCTTGTATTTATGTTGGATTTAGCTGTCTTTTTGCTTCTTTTGCGTTTTTGAGCTCATTTAATCCTGAAAATACAAAAGGAAGACAAAAACACTCTTTTTCCAATATTAGTACTTAAAAAGGGTTAGTTTTATGCCTCATTTGATGTAATTTATATGTTGCATTTTACACACATCAAATACCCCCACACTTGAACTTTTGCTTGTCCTCAAGCAAAACTCTTTAATATGTGGCTTACACTCCCAAATGGAATAGGTAGAAGAGAAGGTTTTGGGCTTGTCGTAGAGTGTCGGGATTTCCAAAATATTTTTGGGTTTTATTTTTATTTATTTACACTCCTATTCGTAATGATTTATTTAGAACTTTTCATAAAAGAAATTACTTATTTGGGCATAACATGCCTTTTTAAAATTCTATTTATATACAAGTTCACATACCTCACGGGGAAATCACTCACACTCGGCCGAAGGTGTATTTTTAGTGAATCACTCGAGAGCGGCATGGAACTTATTCCTACCATAGGCTTGCCAAGAAATCAATCCTCCTCCTTTTTAACTTTTATACCTTTGTAGATATCAAGAGGACTTTGCGGGTTAAGGGTTAGGCTAGGGTTAAAGGTAGGTTGTTGGGTTAGTGGTTAGTAGAAAAAGGGCTAAAAGCGTAACAAGTGTCGGTTTTCGTATTTTTGCAACTTTTTATTGTGATGAAGCTTTTATTCAAACTAAGTTGTTTTTTATTAACTTATTTGTTTATTTTCTTTTTGCTTCATCATTATCAATTTTTTTTTTCACGAAGAACCGAACTTGTTACTAAAATAAAGGGTTAAAAATGAAAAAGGTTTTGGTGGGTAAAAAGGGTTTTTGTTTGGGTGATGAAACGAAAAGGTTTAGGTTCGAAGGGGCTAACTAGGGGGATTTTTTTGGGTAGGTGGTAAAAGAAAAAATAATGGTGTAGAAAATAAAAAGGGTTAGTCCTAATGCCTCCATCATTTACTTACTTGGGTTTAAGTTGATAAGGACCGGGAATGTATTGTCATGGCAAGTTTTAGAGTCGTAAGAACCAAGCGGCTATTCACACAAGAAACGAAAAATGAGCATTTAGTCAAAAGATATGTAATTGTGTGCTCAATAAAGGCTCAAAACTCACTTTTGTGGGAATGGGTTTTTATGTGATCAAGTATATATAATCAAATTTTAAATAAGTTTGTCATGCCTTTTCATAATTTTCTTATGTTGGTTCTTTTTATCACTACGCTATCGGTTGTAAATTTATAAAAATATAACCTTTTTTTTAGAACTTGAATTTCCCGAGTTAAACCTAGACAAGTAAAAAATATGAAATTTTTGAAAAAATTTGGGGTGATTAGCGGTTCCAATAGAGTTTTGTGTAAGGCTTGTATTTAGGACTTGCAAAATTCAAGGTTTTAGCATCCCCCCCACACTTAAATTACACATTGTCCTCAATGTGTCCCAAAAATAAATTTTTAGGTTGATTAGATGTGTAAAATAATGTTTAAAAAGCAAAAATTTGTGTTACTGGGCACTGAACACGGCCCCGTGTTGTCCGGGCACGGCCCCGTGTTCAAGTGCCAGTAACAAAATTAAAATAAGAGAAACAGAAGTCTGGACACGGGGGCGTGTTGAGTGAACACGGCCCGTGTCCAGGTACCTGAACTGGGCGTTTTTCTGCAGGTGGTTCGGCACGGGGCCGTGTTGGTTGGGCACGGCCCGTGTTGAACCTTCTGAAATGGAGAAAATTGTCGGGTTGCCTTGTTCTTGTGCATGGGTTCATTTTTCTCGTTCCCCTTTTCATCCTTTACCACCATGAGTGTGTTTTATTCATTACAAACCATCCAAACCTTAAAACCATCATTTCATTTCATCATAGAGAGAACTTACATAGTCCTAAATTAAACTAGATAAAACAAAGAAATAACAAACCATGGAGTCCTAGCCTTTATTTTAATTAGCAAAATTTCCAAGAAGTAATTAATCTTGGTTAAACAAGGCCTAATTGAACTCCTTCTTCCGCGTGCGGTTCTCCTCAAATGTCGGCGAGCCATTCTTCCACCTCCCTTGGAAGGAGAAAAGAAGGCTCATTGGCATTAGTTTGAGGAGTTTCAACTTCCACCGGGACTTCTTGTTGGTGTTCCACGGGAGGTTCCGCTGGGAAGTCTTCCCACCCGGTAGGGTTGTTGATTCCTAGTGCCAGGTTCCAATCTTGTTGAGGAAGGACTGGTTCCATTGGAGGTGCTACAAGAATATTTAACCTCTGGTGCAAGAGGTTAATTTCTTGGAAGCTGTTTTCAAGTCCCATCGTAAGATCGTTGATACGGTCGATTAGGACCTCCTCTACTGACGTCATTTCATCGAGAGCCTCCCTTAATGCTATCACATAGTGCACAAGTGTAGCTTCAATGGAGGGTCTTCTTCCTCTTTGGCTGTTTGACGAATGCACAGAAGATGTATTGCTGTTTTCACTCGGCATCCTACGAAAAATAAACTAAAAATAGTTTATTTAATGAAACAGTGACCGGACACGGCCCCGTGCTCACTGAGCACGGCCCCGTGTTCATCTTTCTGCAGAGTTTTGGAACAATGAAACTTGGATTTTTAAGTTATTTTCTGAACTTGTGGGGCCTTTTTAGCTACTAATAACTTAAAACAATGTTTCATAACATGTTTTTACCAAGATTCCTTGAACAAAACTCATTCATCCCTACCATAGAGTTGGAGGAATTCCAAACTTTCAATGGTAGTTCTTGGAGAAAGATGGAGAAGAAGGAAATGGCTAAAAGAGGAAAGGACAAGATGGGTTGTTGGAACCTTCTTTTAGACTTACCTAGGATAGTTTGAGAGAAGATTCCTGCAATTTTCTGTCCCAAGTTGGTCCAAATGTGCAGAATTCTTGGCTGCATTTATAGAAAATGACAGCATTCTGGACACGGCCCCGTGTTCAGTGGACACGGCCCCGTGTGCAGGTGGAGTTCTGACACAGTTTGTCCGTATTCTGACGTACTGATCAGAATGGAATCTTTCGATGGACACGGGGGCGTGTTGGCTGGGCACGGCCCCGTGTCTAGGGACTGTTTTATGAAGTTGTCTAGTTTTTTTAAGGCACTTGTTAGTATCGGGTGGTTCCTGACTGGTTGGAACAACCCCAAAGTGCCTAATATACCTTAATTGCCCCAGACTAAGGCGAGAACGCAAGAGGTTGTCGGTGAGGGTAATTCCTATTTTTATTCTAGGTGGACAAGTCCAACCCTTTCCCGGGCTCTTGTTAAAGAAGGTGTATGCCGAATCGCTCAGGTCTATGTATGCACCGAACGAAGTCGATGGAGAGTCCTTCACGGCACAATCGACACAGGGACGACTATCGTCCAAGTCTTTGCTAGGTACGAAGGTATTTTCGGGAGCAATGAGGTCGTCGGAATGCGGTTCCAACTTTTCTTCATGGTTATCGTCTTGGGGTGGATTAATAAAATCCTTCCTAAGTTCTTCTAACCAGTTCTGAACTAGATCTTCTAGTTGAAATAACTCGTCAAGGAGCATTTCCCCTAGAATATCTGGCTGGGCGCATTCGAGGGAGAAATAGTGCTTGTTTTTACTTTCGCCCCTCTTAAGGTTGTGAGAAGTTGGTGGGTCCATGTAGTGGGGCCTATAATTTAGGAAGTAGCATTTTACTTCTTCATGTTCGCCACCACATAATGGACACCACGTACCATAAGAGTGCCGAAAGTAAAAATAATTACTATCACTCATGTTTATGTCAGAAATTACCAACCGCCGGGATCTAATGGTTCTGTTTTCAGTAACTGAAACTTGGGCACGGGGGCGTGTTGAGTGGGCATGGCCCCGTGTTCAGCTTACTGTCTGATGTAAAACAGGATTGCCAGTTCCAATGATTGAGCACGGGGGCGTGTTCAGCGGGCACGACCCGTGCTAAGCTCTGCAGAAGCTGAAAAACTAAGAAAATCCTAAAAAAAAATAAAAGATGATTAGGCCGTTGATTCCTAACTTTCTTAAAATCCTTGTGTCCCCGGCAACGGCGCCAAAAACTTGATGTGCGGTAAGTGTCGTATATTTTAGGTGTATATTTTAAGCCCTTTTTAACACTTATTTTAGCCAAGTTTTAAATTTATAAAACACGATATTTCACTGACACTAAACACACATATGGGCAAGTGCACCCATCGTTGAGTGTAGTATAGTGTTGGTAAGATACCGAGGTCGTCCAAGGACACAAGAGCTTTTAGTACCGGTTTATCCTCAACGTCTAACCAAAATAAAAGTTTAGAAAAATGTTTTAAACTAAGAAAATTAAAATCTAACTAAAATGCTGAAAATAAAAATAAAAGAAAAACAGATAGACAAGATGAATCACTTGGTTCCGACTCGTATCTAGTATAACCTTTGATTATTTCCGCACTTTTGCACACAATTAAGAGATTATCTTAGTTATTGTAGTAGGCCCCTCTTTTGAAGGTGACGTTACCCTCACCCCAGTAGTTTGAGTCAGCAGGGATACACTCCTAAAGGGGTGGATTATTGGAAGATAATGAATTAAGTTATTAATGCAGTATTGTGGTAGGCCCCGCTTTTGGCGGTGACGTTACCCTCGGCTAAGTAGTCTGAGTCAGCAGGGATACAGTCCTAAATAGCCGGGTTATAGTATTAATAGTAGTTAACTTATGAGGGGATCAAAGAGTTTGGACCCCCGCCATCCAATACCGTGAAGTATTGAAGGAGGTCCTACTAAATTTGACCCAGGTCCATTGCAGGACCTCTAAACGCTGAACAATGGCAAGACCTTTACCAAACCGTTCCCTTAACCCCCTACCAGGTAGCCAACATACCTCCATATAGACCGTGGAGATATGAATGGTGAAAATCCTTTATTTTATATAGACAGTAAAATAATGCCAAGACACCACGGACAAACGATAAGGAAAGATCACCTTCAACATAAGTAACTAGTTATTAAAGTCATTAATACAAAACCAAATAAAAAGTGCAAAAGATTAGAAATAAAAAGTATTATACTAGACACTTTGTCTTCACCAAGTGATGTAAGAGACTTAGGCAAACATGGCCTTGATTGTCAAGAACTCTTACGATCAATCTTGGATCCCGAGACGACTCACACACTCTACGATGGACAATGGATGATGGTGGTGGATGATGGTGTTGTGATGGTGGTGGGTGGTGGATGAAGTGTGAGAGAGGTGGTGTGCCAAGGGATGAGATTAAATGAATCCAAGCACTCCTATTTATAGGCTGAACAGAGTGCTGGACACGGCCCCGTGTCCGCTGGACACGGCCCCGTGTCCGTCTGACAATCTCTCTCTTCATTAATTGTAATTCGCAATTACAATAAATGCGCCTGCTGTACTTTCGACACGCCCCCGTGTCCGCTGAGCACGGCCCCGTGATGGGCAATAGAAGCTTCTATAGATTTGTCTTTTCTGCTGCTTCTTGGGCACGGCCCCGTGCTGGCTGAGGACGGGGCGTGTTCAGCCTTCTGTCTTCTCTTTTTTGCTTTGGAAGGTGCCGTTGAGGGGTCGGGCAGTCCACTAATGTTCCTTTCCTTGTATTTATGTTGGATTTAGCTGTCTTTTTGCTTCTTTTGCGTTTTTGAGCTCATTTAATCCTGAAAATACAAAAGGAAGACAAAAACACTCTTTTTCCAATATTAGTACTTAAAAAGGGTTAGTTTTATGCCTCATTTGATGTAATTTATATGTTACATTTTACACACATCAATGTTGATTCACTCTTGATCGCTGGATTGCGCCTCATAAGCCCTGAGAAACATGAATTTACATACGCCATCAAGTTGGATTTCAAGAATACCAACAATGAGGCGGAATACGAGGCATTCTTGGCAGGCTTACGCCTCGCCATAAAATGGGAGCTCAAAATCTGCAAGCGCATGTTGATTCACTCTTGATCGCCAGCCAAATCAACGGACTATACGATGCAAAGGGCGAAGTTATGGCTTTGTATTTAGATCAAGCAAAAGAGTTGTTTCAACAATTCAAGTCCTACAAGGTAGTGCATATCAATCGCTCAGAGAACAAACCAGCAGACGCCTTGAGCAAGCTCGCTTCAACTTCTTTTCAACATCTCGCCAAGGATGTAAGAATCGAAGTACTAAAAAACCCGTCGGTTTTGCTGCGTCAAGTGAATGTGATAGAGATAGGGCAACCATCTTGGATGAGCCCTATAATCAAGTATTTTCAAGAAGGAATACTCCCTGACAACAAAGCAGAGGCAAGGAAGATACAGAATAAGGCCTTGCATTATGAGATGAATGGCGGTATCTTGTACCGAAAATCCTTCTTGGGGCCACTTTTGCGCTGCGTGGACCCCCAAGATGCCAATTACTTGATCAGGGAGATTCACGAAGGAATCTGCGGCATCCATACAGGCTCGCGCATGGTCGTTACGAAAATAATGAACGCTGGTTATTACTGGCCAGGGATGCACGTAGACGCTCTAAAGGAGTTGCGCAAATGCGACTCCTGTCAAAGGCACTACCCGAAAACCCTGCGCCCAAAAAACGATCTTATCCCTGTATCCACTGCTTGGCCTTTCCAACAGTGGGGAATTGATATGGTGGGACCTTTCCCCGAAGCTCCCGGTGCCGTCAAGTTCATAATTATGGTCGTCGATTATTTCACTAAATGGGTGGAGGCCAAAGCTCTCGCCTCAACTACTGCAATGATGGTGCGCAAGTTTATATGGGAACACATCATTTGCAGGTTTGGCCTCCCACTCAAGATTATAACCGACAATGGCACCAACTTCGCGTCTGACGACCTCCAAAAGTGGATGAAAGAAATGAAGATCGAACACACTTTCTCTTCCGTTGCGCACCCTTAAGGCAACGACCAAGTAGAAAGTGTAAACAAAGGAATTGTCGACAGAATAAAGGCCCGACTGGGCACAAAGCGAAGAGGCTGGGTAGATGAGCTCCCAAGTATCCTGTGGGCTCATCGAACCATGCCGAAAACAAGTACTGGTGAAACCCCTTTCAGCCTAGTTTATGGCTCTGAGGCGGTTATCCCAGCTGAGGTTGGCCTCCCCTCACCATGCTTGACAGCAGTCAACACAATCAACAATGAGGCAGAGCGCCGTCTTGACTTGGATTTGCTCGAAGAGAGGCGCGAAATAACGCGAATCAAAGAAGCCAAGTATAAGACACAGTTGGAGAGGTACTACAATGCAAGAGTACGCATTTGTACCTTCATTCCAGGAGAATATGTCTTCAGAGACAATGAAGCCTCAAACGCTGAACACCCCGGAAAGCTAGCACCCAAATGGGAGGGCCCATACCTAATACACGAGGTGCTAGGGAAAGGGGCATACAAACTGCGCACTCTGGATGGATACATCATCCTGCGCACGTGGAACGCGCAGCAATTGCGCAAGTGTTATATGTGACTAATCTCGGCCTTGCGCCTTTATCCACTTATGTTGGCCGCGCGCCTTACTTAATTTCCTATGTTGGTTATACGCCCTTTATTTTACTTCGACAGTGTATGTTGGCCTAAGCGCCTGTTTCCTACTTAATGAAAGCATATGCCTTATGTTTTTCCTTTGATCATGACGCCTTCTACGTTACAAATGCAATTTAAACTTTTGATTAGCACGAAAACACTTCAGTAAATTACGAGCTCTTGAGTTATGCCTCCAAGGTCCTCCGCGAACATAGCGCGAGACCGGGCAGTTACACTCACACAAGAGCCACACTTACATTCATTCGCGCTAACTTAACGAAAGTTTCTAACAACAGTGCAATAATTGTAACTTCAAAGTTAATAGCAAACGAGGCTAAAAGGCGCACCACCCAATAAACACATAAGAAATAAACAAAAATATCTTTTATTCATTTCAAAGTTGCGCGACCGCGCGTCAATTACATTCAAAAGCCTAAAAAAGAAAATTACAAGGCACAAAGCCTACCAACACTATCTACTCATAACCATCGCTGTAACAACTCTCATCAAAAGTCCTATTTATTAAATTAATTTGACCAATAGGAAACCCTTATTGAGACACCTAAGTGATTCCGCACAAACCCTAAAATTTTCAGAACAATCGGAATCAGGATCAGGACCCCTAAAACTCAGGGGGGTAAACCCTAGTTACGATTATCTTAAATTCTCGTTGTCAAAAATCGAATTTACAAAACAGTTAAGTCAGCAAGGCTAGTCCCAGACGTGGCTGACCTAGGGTGAAAACGTGTCCCTTGCGCACCGTAAGGGATTAGTCTTGCGGTGCGCAAGGCTGGCCAAATTTTGGGTATAAATAGAGGGCCTTGGGACTCGACTTCAGAAGTTAAAACGACGTAAATTCTCACTCCATGCACTGAATTACGATCAGAATACTATCATAACACACACGGATCACTAAATTGCTGCCGCAAAACAGGGTAATAACTCGATCGCTATTACGATTCATTTTCCGATCGATCAATAATCCAATGGATGTTTAAGTGTTGCCCACATTAGGGTGATACTTTGTCATTAGTCGTTAATTCGATGGATGTTTAAGTATCGCACTTTGTCATTCGTTGTGAGGGTTTGATCTCGTGAGTTATCGTAAATGCTGTATTGATCACTAACCCAGTTTTGTGTGCATTGTTATTTAAATTAGGTTAACAAGGCTAATCCATAGATTAGACTCTGTCCATATTAAATCTGCAATGTGAGTCATTCTCTTTTTATCACAGTACTTTATAAATTCTTAAAATATTTTCAGAGTTATAATTACAGTGATTAAGTATATGTAATCACCAAGTTACAGCCGGTATGTGGGGTTTTGTATACATTACTTGATAATCTTCACCATTGGGGCAGCCAAGGGGTGATATGACCATAATCACAGACACCATTGGACGAATGGGCCAATGGGTCGAGTGACAAAGTACTGTGGGTAGTTGGCTTGATATCAGAAACATTGTAATCTTCCTTAATACTGTAAATTATAACAAACAAGATCGTTTTAGTAAATACAATGATTCACTCAGTATTTCCCGCTGACAAAATCTTTTTCAAACATGTTTCAGGTGATCTGTTGTAATTCAGGAAAAGTGATGTGGAGCATTGCAAGCTTAAGAAAGTGGCTCATTATAAAATAAAGAAATATGTTTTGTAAAATAAAGATTTCTCAGTGAAATCATATGATTGTAAATTACCGGGGTTTTATCCCGAAGTTGTGAAATAAAATAATCGGGAAAATTTTAGCTTTGAAAAGATCCTGATGATAACCTTCCGCTGTTAAACTCAATTAAATAAATACCACGGGTTTTCTGTCCCGCGACTCCTGAAACAGGTCAAACCGGGTCGGGGGCCGTGACAGAAAAAGGTGGTATCAGAGCCACTGAGTTAAGCTAATTAAGTATTTAGAAATACTTAATTTTTTTCCTGATTACTATTATGTGATTATGTGTTTTATTAACTGACTATTTGTTAGTTACAGTATGGGTAAGCAAAAGCTTTCAAATATCTATCTTAAATTAGATAGGTCATCAAATGAAAAAGGAAGTTCATCCTAAAATCCTGAAGAAGGAATATTCGTTCGAAAAGCCCAATACGAGGAACCACTTTCTCCAGATAAAAGAAGCTTAATTATTAGAAAAAGTCAGGAGAAATTAAGGAAATCCCGAGAAAAGAAAGTTAAAAAGGAAACCCAAGAATTACTCAGTAAATCACCTTGGGAAGACAAGTTAGACGAAAAATGGGCAGATCTTTATATGTTAGCTACAGTAGCAGTAAATGCAGATCTCTAAATAAATTGATTAGCAAACCATATCACCTACAAGCTAGAAAATCCATCCAGTAAATAAATAAATTACAGTAAAGCATAAGTGTGTTTTAAATTTCAGTTGTTTTGTAATAATATGGTATGCAATAATAAGTAAAGGTTATTTTTGAAAATTTGTTATAAAATTTTAACTTATTATTTTTACATAAACAGTATGAATGAGTTATCTGGAACCCTAGAGAATCTCAACCTTTACCCTGTCAACATAGAAGTCTCTAAAGAATTTACTGGGTATTTTCCTGATGTGGAACAACCTATAGAATTCAACGTTCCACCTTTGAAAAAGCCAAAGCCAAAACCAAAGAAAAAAAAAGATACGTATGGGGGAGTCGTATACGTAAGAAAAAGCCAGCTAAGAAACTTCCTAAAATAAACAATCCCTTAGCAAAAGGAAAAGAAATTGAAGCCGGGGAAAGTTCAAGACAGCAGGAATTGGAGATAGAAGTTGGGGAAGAATCTAGGCAAATGGGAATACAGTTTGAGGAATATACTAAAGAAATAGAAATGGAGGTTGGAAAAGGTGCTAGACAAACTCAGATGGAAATTGGAGAAAGCTCTAACCGAAACCAGAAAATGACATTTCAGGAGGAAATAGATTTCATGTTGGCAAGCTGTGATACTATTCAGCCTGTCAATACAAATGTTTTAACTCGTCCTATTGAAACTCAAATCCCTATAAACCTAGAACCAGCAATCCCAGAACCTATAGTCCATCCTCAACCTCTGGGAATGGACGAATGGTAGACAAATGACTGGCAATTCCAAAATATTGTCAACAGTCCTTATTCCTTTCTTCCGCAATTCGATCCAGAACCCCTACCAAATCCACCGATGAGTAACGAGAATATGGCTGAACTTCGCCATTTTGGTGAAGAGTTAATGGATGCGGGAAATAGAATCCGGGAGATAGGGGGACAAATTGCTTGGAAATATGATGAAAGGGAGCTTCGTTTTTAGGAAAACACATGACGAGAGAGAAGTGGGTCATGAGTCTGTATTTGTATAATAACAGTAATACTAGTCAGTATGTGTGAAATAACCAATAAAACGGTTGTATATAGAAGCATGATAGAATCTATAAACAAATGGAAATTTTAGAAAATTTACAATTTTGTTTGTTTATTTGTTTACGTGATTACTTGCAATTAATTGTGACATTGGATTATTTCTTTTATACTAATTATTTATTTATAAATTAATTATCAGATGGCAAACATTGATAATGAACCAGTAAATGAAGTAAATCAACCTGAGCAAATTCAGGAAGAACAATTGTTAAATAGGCAAGATATAGAGGATATCGTTGCACAAGGAATAGCCAATGCTATTCCAGCAATCGTTGCTGCTGTTCAAAAACCTGTTAAACCTCAATCAATCATTCCTAGTAAACGTACTCAAGGCGACAACTTTAATAATAGTATCAACGGAGGCGGAAATCATGTTAATAACAATAATGATCTGCAACCCCCAATTTTCAAGAAAATGAAAGCTGCAACACCTGGTTGCACTTACAAAGAATTCCTTGCCTGTAAACCAACTGAGTTTTCAGGTAATGAAGGGGCTATTACAGCATTACGTTGGTTAGAGAAAACTGAGGCAGTAATTGCTATAAGTAAATGTGTTGAGGAAGATCAAGTTATGTATGCGTCAAATCTTTTTAAAGAAGGGGCGCTAGAATGGTGGAACACTGTGATACAAGCTAAAAGAAGAATTGAGGCATATGCCATGAAATGGGAAGAATTTAAGAATCTTGTAGAAAGAAAATTCTGTCCCGAGTATGAAAAAGATCAAATGGCAAATAAGTTCCTAAACCATCGGATGGTGAATGTGGACTGTCGAGGGTATACTTCGACATTCTTCGAATATGCTAGGGTGGTACCAACACTGGCTTCGCCAGAACCAGTACTCATTTCTCGCTATATTTGGGGGCTAATTAGCGAAATCCGCAACATTGTTAAGGCTGTGAGACCTCGCACTATTGACGATGCGGTGGAACTAGCTAACACCCTAACTGATGAACTGGTACGCTCAAGAGATGAAGACAGGAAAAAGGAACTGGCTCAGAAAATTACCCAAGGATTTCGCGTAGGTAATAGTAATAACTTCAAGAGAAGAGGAGTAGGGCAATCTTCAAATCCGCCTTTCTGTAGGAATTGCAAAACGAAACATTATGGAAGATGTAATGTAACCTGCAACCTTTGCAAAGCTATAGGACATCGTGAAGAAAACTGCAGAAAGAAAACCATAATCTGTTTTAACTGTGGAGAAGCGGGGCATTATAAAACAGAATGTCCTAAATTGGCCAAACCAGCAGACAACAAAACCAAGGCGACAGACGGAGCTACTAAGAAGAATGTCAGAGCATTCCAGCTAACCACTCAAGAAGCAGAACTCATTCCAGATGTGATAGTTGGTACGTTCTTAGTTCACAACGTATATGCAAAAGTATTATTTGACTCTGGTGCAAACCAAAGTTTTATAAATACTTTATTCTGCCAAGCTCTTAAAGTACCTTTAACCCAAATTAAGCAGATTTTTACAGTCGAAACTGCAGATGGGAATTCAGTTAAAATAGATCAGGTTTTGCAAAAAGTAGAAGTAGAACTTTCAGGTCATAAATTTTCTGCAAATCTGTTACCTATGAAATTAGCTGAATTCGATGTTGTGTTAGGAATGGATTGGTTAATAGCCAACCATGCTTGAATTATTTGTGATAAGAATTCCATAGAAATTCAGGCACCTACTAGTGAAATAATCATAATTACAGGAGATAAACCGCGTAAACCCATGAAATTCATATCAGTAATGAAAGTTGCTAGTTATGAACGAAAACAAGGAATAGTATATATGATTTTGGTAATCATTAGTACTAAGGGTAAAGAACTTAAGGAAATTCCTGTAGTCTCAGAATACTCAGATATATTCCCAGAAGAGTTACCCGGATTACCACCAGATAGGGAAGTAGAATTTAGGATTCATCTAATTCCTGGAACTACACCGATAGCTAAGGCACCTTATCGATTAGCTCCTACCGAAATGTTAGAACTGAAAAAGCAATTAGATGAATTACTAAGTAAAGGATTCATACAACCTAGCTCATCCCCTTGGGGAGCTCCAGTGTTGTTTGTAAAGAAGAAGGATGGTTCGATGAGAATGTGTATTGATTATAGAGAATTGAATAAAGTTACAATTAAGAATCGATACCCATTACCTAGGATTGATGATCTTTTTGATCAACTTCAGGGGGCTAGATACTTCTCTAAGATAGATTTACGCTCTGGATATCATCAATTGAAAGTACAAGAGGAAGACATACCTAAGACTGCTTTCAGAACTAGGTATGGTCATTACGAGTTTACAGTCATGCCCTTTGGATTAACGAATGCACCTGCAGCATTCATGGACATGATGAATAGAATCTGTAAACCGTATTTGGATAAATTTGTAATTGTCTTCATAGACGATATACTTATTTATTCCAAAAGTCAGACAGAACATTGTGAGCATTTGCATGCACTCTTAACTTTGTTAAGAAAAGAAAAGTTTTATGCTAAATTCTCAAAGTGTGAATTTTGGCTAAAGGAAGTGCAATTTTTAGGACACATGGTAAATCATGAAGGAATTCATGTAGATCCTGCTAAAATAGAGGCAATTACCAATTGAAAGGTTCCACAAACTGCAATGGAAATTAGTAGTTTTATAGGTCTAGCTGGGTATTATAGACGGTTTATTAAGGATTTTTCCAAGATAGCTGTACCATTAACTAAGCTAACCTAACCTGTAAAGCCATTAAGTTTGAATGGGGACCTAAACAAGAGGAAGCCTTTAGAATATTGAAGCAGAAATTAACAAATGCTCCAATCCTAGCTTTACCAGAAGGGACTGAAGATTTTGAAGTTTACTGTGATGCTTCAAAACTAGGATTAGGATGTGTGCTAATGCAACGCAAGAAAGTAATTGCGTATGCTTCAAGGCAATTGAAAAAGCACGACGAAAATTATACAACTCGTGATTTAGAATTAGGAGCTGTAATTTTTGCCCTTAAGATTTGGAGACATTATCTTTACGGAAGTAAATTTACTGTCTATACAGACCACAAAAGTTTAAAATATATTTTTGGGCAAAAAGAGTTAAACATGAGACAAAGAAGATGGATGGAAATCCTAAGTGATTACGACTGTGATATTCAGTATCACGAAGGAAAGGCAAATGTAGTTGTAGATGCTTTAAGTCGTAAGTATCATGAAAAACAACGACGAGTTCGTGCTCTCAGGCTAAATCTACAATTAGATTTAATGGAACAAATAAAGAATGTTCAGGAAACAGCAATCAAGGAAGATGCTGAATGAATGAAAGGGAGAATAAAAGAATTAGAGCAAGGAGTTGATGGAATTTGGAGATTCCACAAAAGCAGAATTTGGGTACCTAAACAGGGAGAATTTAGAAATAAAATTTTAGAAGAAGCCCATAAATCTAGGTATACCATACACCCTGGAAACAATAAGATGTGCCAAGATTTAAGAAAGAATTTCTGGTGGATAGGCATGAAAAAGGATATAGCTAGATATGTTTCTAAATGTCTTACTTGTTCACAAGTTAAGGCACAACATCAGAAACCTTCAGGTCTACTACAACAGTTAGAAATGCATGTATGGAAATGGGAACTCATAACAATGGATTTTGTTACTAAGTTACCCAAAACCAGAAAAGGTAACGACGCGATTTGGGTAATTGTGGATCGATTAACCAAATCTGCTCACTTTGTACCTATTAAAGAAACCTTTAGCATGGAAAGATTGGCAAAGTTGTATGTAGATGAAGTCGTATCTCTACATGGAGTTCCACTCTCCATTGTATCAGATAGGGATAGTCGTTTCACTTCTCATTTCTGGAAAAGTTTTCAAGAAGCAATGGGAACTCGACTAAACCTAAGCACTGCATATCATCCTCAAACAGAAGGGCAAAGTGAAAGGACAATCCAAACTCTAGAAGACATTCTCCGAGCATGTGTGATAGATTTTGGTGGAAACTGGGATGATCACTTACCATTAATTGAATTCTCCTATAACAATAGTTATCATTCAAGTATTGAAACTGCCCCATTTGAAGCACTGTATGGAAGAAAGTACAGAACTCCAGTTTGTTGGGCAGAAATAGGAGAAAGTCAATTGTCAAGTCCTGAAATAGTGCAAGAGACGACCGACAAGATTACTCAAATCAAGGAAAGGCTGAAGACAGCTCGAGATCGCCAGAAGAGTTATGCAGATAATAGGTGCAAGCCATTAGAATTCCAAGTTGGAGACATAGTACTATTAAAAGTTTCTCCTTGGAAAGGAGTGGTTAGATTTGGTAAGAAAGGAAAGCTAAGTCCAAGATACGTAGGACCATTTCCAGTAATCCAACGTATAGGACCAGTTGCTTATCGTTTACAATTACCAGGAGAGTTAGCTGGAGTTCATGATGTATTTCATGTATCCAATCTCAAGAAATGTATATCAGACGAATCTTTAGTAGTACCTCTCCAAGATATAGAGGTAAACGAAAAGTTAAAATTTGTTGAGAAACCTCTTCAGATAGAAGACAGAAAGGTGAAATTTCTCAAGCATAAAAAAGAAAATTACAAGGCACAAAGCCTACCAACACTATCTACTCATAACCATCGCTGTAACAACTCTCATCAAAAGTCCTATTTATTAAATTAATTTAACCAATAGGAAACCCTAATTGAGACACCCAAGTGATTCCGCACAAACCCTAAAATTTTCAGAACAATCGGAATCAGGATCAGGACCCCTAAAACTCAGCGGGGGTAAACCCTAGTTACGATTATCTTAAATTCTCGTTGTCAAAAATCGAATTTACAAAACAGTTAAGTCAGCAAGGCTAGTCCCAGACGTGGCTGACCTAGGGTGAAAACGTGTCCCTTGCGCACCGTAAGGGATTAGTCTTGCGGTGCGCAAGGCTGGCCAAATTTTGGGTATAAATAGAGGGCCTTGGGACTCGACTTCAGAAGTTAAAACGACGTAAATTCTCACTCCATGCACTGAATTACGATCAGAATACTATCATAACACACACGGGTCACTAAATTGCTGCCGCAAAACAGGGTAATAACTCGATCGCTATTACAATTCATTTTCCGATCGATCAATAATCCAATGGATGTTTAAGTGCTGCCCACATTAGGGTGATACTTTGTCATTAGTCGTTAATTCGATGGATGTTTAAGTATCGCACTTTGTCATTCGTTGTGAGGGTTTGATCTCGTGAGTTATCGTAAATGTTGTATTGATCACTAACCCAATTTTGTGTGCATTGTTATTTAAATTAGGTTAACAAGGCTAATCCATAGACTAGACTCTGTCCGTATTAAATCTGCAATGTGAGTCATTCTCTTTTTATCACAGTACTTTATAAATTCTTAAAATATTTTCAGAGTTATAATTACAGTGATTAAGTATATGTAATCACCAAGTTACAGCCGGTATGTGGGGTTTTGTATACATTACTTGATAATCTTCACCATTGGGGCAGCCAAGGGGTGATATGACCATAATCACAGACACCATTGGACGAATGGGCCAATGGGTCGAGTGACAAAGTACTGTGGGTAGTTGGTTTGATATCAGAAACATTGTAATCTTCCTTAATACTGTAAATTATAACAAACAAGATCGTTTTAGTAAATAGAATGATTCACTCAGTATTTCCCGCTGACAAAACCTTTTTCAAACATGTTTCAGGTGATCTGTTGTAATTCAGGAAAAGTGTTGTGGAGCATTGCAAGCTTAAGAAAGTGGCTCATTATAAAATAAAGAAATATGTTTTGTAAAATAAAGATTTCTCAGTGAAATAATATGATTGTAAATTACCGGGGTTTTATCCCGAAGTTGTGAAATAAAATAATAGGGAATATTTTAGCTTTGAAAAGATCCTGATGATAACCTTCCGCTGTTAAACTCAATTAAATAAATACCACGGGTTTTCTGTCCCGCGACTCCTGAAACGGGTCAAACCGGGTCTGGGGCCGTGACGATCGCCTCCATCATCATCGTTTCCATCACCATTGCCACCATCATCATCACCAGCTGAGTCTTCATCAGATAACTCGACAGTCTCTGGTGGGTCGAGAATAGCCTTTAGCCGCTGACACCAATCATTATGCTTTAGCGCCTCTGCAACTAAATCCATCACAGGTAGCGATAGATGATCATAAGCCTTTTCAGTGTGGGCTAACTCAGCATCAACATGATCAGTCACAGAGCAGTGGCAAACATCAAACTCTTGACCAAACACCTCTTCGATATGTTGCGCACACTCTAGATAACCACCATGGTGACCAACCGCGCGCGAGGCATCTATGAGAGTAGCAACAGCTCCGTCAAGCTCGGAAGCATTAAGGATAGAGTTCGCCATCTGCAGCAAAGGCAACGGATAAGAAATAGGTTTAAACAAATAAAGCCTATGTTAAAAAGAGAACCATACCAGAACTACTCCCCTGCCGCACATCCACTCAGCCTCAGCAGCCAAAGTATCAACGATGCCTTGAACCTCGGAGTAGTTATTCTGCGCTACGTTGAGGCCGCCGTACTGACGTCTCACGCTTCCTCGGCCTTCTCCTTAGCCTCCTCAGTAGTAGCAACCTTGGCCTTCTCAGCTTCAAGGTCGATCTCCAAGGACTCACTTTTGTCAACCTGCTCTCGCATGCGACGCTTTAACTCTGTAATCTCGACGTCCTTGGCCGCCAGGTCCTTATCCTTACTGGATAACTGCGCTTTCAGCTCAGCCTGCAATGGATAAAAGACATAGATAATTTTACAAACAAAAATCACAAGGACAGAAAAGGTCAACACTTTCCGAACCTCAGCATGCTCCTTAGCAGTCTGCCCATCTTCGACCTTCCCGGTCAGCTCAGAAACTTTACCCTCGAGCTCGGTAATCTTGGAACGAGCCGCATACATGCGCTCGTTGTCTTTCACACAAATCTTCTTCCACTCAGCACGCTCCTTCGCCAGGAGGTCTTCAGCAGCACGAAGCTTTCCCCGAAAGCCCTCGCGGCCCCATTCCTCGGATTTCCTATCGGCCTCAAACTTGGACTTCTCCTCAGCAAAAGTGGCATTAGCTTTCTCAAACTCCTTCACTTGCCTCACAAGGCGCTCACGATACCTCTCCCAATCAGCTCGCTCCTTAACCATTGTGCGCCACTCATGTACAATTTGGTGATTGGCGGCGCGAGTATTGGCCTCTCCAACCACATAGGCTTGCTATAGCCCATCGTGAGTTCGCGCCCTTTGGCGATTAACCTCACCAGGAGGGAAAGAGTTCAAAAACCAGTCACGGAATGGACCGAACTCCTGAAAGGTATCTTTCTGTTTCAAACCCCAGGGAGCTTGATGGGGAGCATTAGTGTCACACCCCCAAAATCCACCATGCGGAGTATCACCGCTTGAGGGCGTGACATGACCAGGATCGAGCCACCAATCCTATTGAACAACGTAATTAAGTAAGTAAAACCAACCACCATACAATTGGTGACCATAAGACAGTAACCAACTTAAAGTTAACAGCGGAAGCATAAAACATAAGTCCAAAACATAAGATCATAGTTCATAAGTTTAAAGAGCAAAACATAAGTTCCATAAGTTCATAAAGTTTATTTATTAATCACGGGACATAATAGTCCACATCCCACAATGACCTCCTCCTCGTGTAAGCTCCATAAGCGTCTAGCGACCTGTAAGGCATGCAACAACGAGTCAACAACAAAGTTGAGTGAGTTCACGGTTGGTTGTTTAGTTTTAAGTTGTTTCTGAAAACATGGTTTGTCTTTCGTTGGCTTAATGGCCGTGGGGGTTACCCCATAGTTGAAAGCATGATTAACCAGTTCCTTCTTAATTACCCAAACCTTATCCTTAGTCAGTGGGGGCTTCCCCATGTGAACTACTAGACCGTTAAGATATCGACAACTGGCGAACAATAGTTGTGCCCTACATCAGCGTCTATCATCACTGACAGTTTGCCATAGTCCATTAGTACACGCCAGTCCGACTGGCACGGTGTGAGGTTTGTTAAACCTAATAGCGCTATTAACTAATGACCTGCTCGCCATTGGCCTCGGCGATTAAGTCGATATAAAATGAGGGACTTAATGATAGAGTTTTGTCTAGTAAGTTTTAAGGTTGTTTTCCTACCCAAGGAGGACGAACGTACGTTTTCTACCCAAGGAGAATACGCAGGATTAATTTTAGCATCCTACCTATGGAGGATGGCGGTACATATCCTACCCAAGGAGGATATGTAGATTCCGTTTTAATTCTTTAACCCATTCCCAACCACCGGGAATTCCCATGCCTTAGAAAGTGTGTGAACTCACCTTGGTTTGCTCGGTTAGATTAATTACTCTAATAATCAGGAAATCAAGCACGTCCTAATAAGGTACAGATAACAATCAGTTTCTCATGCATAACACGTATCCTACGTACAGTTTATTTACTCATTACTTTTATCACATACCACACAATTCAATATGTCAAGTTATATTGTTAAGTTACATTATTTTACCCTAAAATAATACAACTATCTCACAAAATAAAGAAGTAGCCATACAAGTGTTCTAATATAAAATATATATATTTTAAATATATATTTATCCATTTTACTTGTAAAAGTCAACCTCCGATACTTTGTATTTTGTAACAAAACCTTTGGCGAAGTTTATTTTGAAAACAAGGCTAAAAATATACTTGTAACACTTGTTTTAGAAAATATTTTCTAAGTGTTGAAATTTTAGAAAATTTCACTAGAGTTTCCTTTGTAAATGGAGATGTCCATGCTTATTAGCATATCATTTTCTTTTAAAAATTCATTCAATCTAACAACAACAAATTATTAAACAACATTACACTAACCAAGTGCAAGGACAATGCACTTTACATAATAACATGAACTTGGTTTTTCGTAAAAACGCGTAGTAACTTAGTGGGGTGTTTAGTGGGTTTAGTTACCCTCTAAAGTGTGTTTACTTTTGTTAAAATCTCATTCTCGGGATTTTTAGATGTTCACAACTTGTGATCATATTTTGCAAAAATATTCATTTACAATATTTCATGTTTCACTTGCATCCTTATACTCTTTTAAATTCCAAAAATAATGTATATGCAAGTAAAGTTATGATCCTTCGAAACCCGTCTTTTTAACTTGGTTAGTTTAGAAAAATCATCATCAAGACTTGGATTTTCAAGTTTACTAGTTCACTGGGTTCATTATTTTTCAAGAAAATCATCTACTTTCAAGTTCATGTCTTCACTAGTGGGTGGTTATTTCATGTACACATAATCACCCCTAACTTGTTAAGTCATGTTTTTAATCATAACTTAACAAGCTTCGTATGATGACTAACCATCATGTTACTAGTAACCATCAAGATATCAACAACACATTCAAACAATATCATTCTAGCATTATTTCATCTCATGTAAAGCTTATGTTTCAAGATTTGAGATTTATGTCTTTTAGATTTCATAAGTTTTCACCATAAAACAATCTTTAACCACTACAATCATGAAGTAAACATGGATTAAAGAAGCTTACTACTAGCTTTTAAGCTAGGGAAGAAACACTAGAGAAAAACGGGTGGATAAAAGCTTGTGGTTGAGGTCCTTCATGATCCAAGTGTTCCACACCTTCTAAAATGGCTCCTTGCCCCTTGTAATATACTTGGAGTGTTTGATTGCAAAAATGAAAATTGTTGGTGGTGACTAGGGGGTTTGGCCGAAACTTTGCAAGAGGGGGAAAGAAGTGATTTTCTTTTGTAGTGGAGGAGATGATGTTGGTTATTTTATAATTCAAACTCTTTATCCATTGGATTAAATGTTGGGGTAAGTACAAGCATGAATCAATCACATCTTAAACAAGATTGCATGGGGATGTGATGAACCTTTGAGATGGCCACATGGGGAGCCTAAAATCAGCCAAGGATTAGGGGGTTTAGTGTAAGTTGAATGTCAACTAAGTGACTAGATAGGGGTGCTAGGTGTAAATGTGGATGGTGAGTGCAAGTCCAATCAAAATCTTCATATTCCCCATGTAATCACTTAGGAACTTCCAAGATTTAGAAAAAAATCTTGTAATGCGTCCCATGGGGACGGTTACTATATGAGGGGGGGTTAGATGTAAGTTTGTGGGTAAATAAGCTAATTAGTGGGAGTTTAATGTTATGTCTAGTGTTTTGCGTGTACCGGGTATTATGTAAGATCTTATAGTGCTCGGGGACCATAACTAGCTCAGAAAAGTGTAACAATGTTTTTGACATTATTTTTGTATTCCGGGTAATGTTCGGTTGTTACCGTTCCGTTAAAGTGCTATGTTATTCCATATAGTGTCCTATATATATCTTTTTGTAACATTTTTAATTCCCAACACTTTTGGAAAGCATACATGACTATTTAGTCAATTTTCTGCACAAGACTAGTATGTTAACAAGCACATCTAAGTATGACACAGAAATCAGAAAGTAGTTAAGTAATTCAGCACAGTCATCAAGCACTTTAATTATCATTAATTAATCGTACTAATACATGAAATTTTGAGGGTTGTCACATTCTCCCCCTGTTAAGAGAATTTCGTCCCGAAATTTAGCACGTGGTTACTGAGGAAGCTAGTTAAGTTGCGTTGGTTTCCCAGTTTTCCTGGGGTGTCACATCATCCCCCTGTTGGTTTGGAATTTCGTCCCGAAATTCCGCAGTAGCTTCAGCCTCAGTAGCAGTTGCACTTTTCTTAAACAGCTGGGGATACTTAAGTTTCATTTGATCTTCTCATTCCCAGGTGTACTCTAGGCCACGACGGGAATCCCAACGAATTCGGACAAGAGGTATTCTGGTTCGCTTGAGAATCTTAACATCACGATCAGTAATCTCTACTGGTTCCTCGACGAATCGCAATTGGTCGTCGATTGTGAGCTCCTTTAAGGGAACTATGAGGGTCTCATCTGACAGACACTTTTTCAGATTTGACACGTGGAATATGTTGTGAACTCCGCTGAGTTCTTCAGGTAGATTCGGCCTGTAAGCGACTTTGCCAATTTTCTCAATGATTTCGAACGGTCCGACATAACGCGGATTTAGTTTGCCTCGTTTGCCAAAACGAACTACACCTTTCCAAGGTGAGACTTTAAGTAGCACTCGATCCCCAACCTGGAACTCGAGTGGTTTCCTGCGCTTATCAGCATAGCTTTTCTGACGATCACGAGCTACCGCCATTCGTTGTCGTATCTGAGAAATCCTTTCAGTTGTATCTACTACAAGTTCTGGGCCTGTGATTTGGCTGTCACCAACTTCTGCCCAACAAAGAGGTGATCGGCATTTACGTCCGTACAATGCCTCAAACGGAGCGGCCTGGATACTGGTGTGGTAACTGTTGTTATACGAAAACTCCACTAACGGGAGGTGTTTTTCCCAGCCATTACCAAAGTCGATTACACATGCCCGAAGCATGTCTTCAAGGGTTTGGATGGTGCGTTCAGATTGCCCATCTGTTTGTAGATGATATGTTGTGCTCATGTCTAATCGAGAACCAAAGGACTTGTGCATAACTTACCACAATTCAGATGTAAAACGTGAGTCACGATCAGAGATGATGGAGGTTGGCACTCCGTGCCTTGATACTACTTCCTTTAGGTAGATGTCTGCTAGAGTAGAGAACTTATCCGTTTCCTTGATAGCCAGAAAATGTGCAGACTTGGTCAGTCGATCCACGATCACCCAAATGGTATCATTTCTGCGTTGAGATCTAGGCAGGCCAGTAACGAAATCCATGGAAATTTGCTCCCATTTCCATTTCGGGATCTCTGGTTGTTGAAGTAGGCCTGATGGTTTCTGATATTCAGTCTTAACTCTCGCACAAGTCAAGCATTTACTGACGTAGGTTGCTATGTGGGCTTTCATGCCAGGCCACCAATACGTAGTCTTGAGGTCGTGGTACATTTTATCCGAACCAGGATGTACCGAATAACGAGACTTGTGTGCTTCATCCATCACAAGCTCGCGTAAGTTTCCGTAAAGCGGGACCCATATGCGCCCTGTTACGTAGTAGGCGCCGTCTTCCTTTTGTTCTAACCGTTGCCTCGATCCTCGTAAGGACTCAGCCCTGATGTTCTCTGCTTTCAACGCTTCAACCTGGGCATCTCGTATCTGAGCAGGAAGGCTAGAGTGATTGGTAAGCTGTAACGCACGTACACGCTTAGGTATAGTATCCTTTCGACTGAGGGCGTCGGCCACCACACTGGCCTTGCCCGGATGGTACTTGATCGCGCATTCGTAATCATTCAAGAGCTCGACCCATCGGCGTTCTCACATGTTTAACTCCTTTTGCTTAAAGATATGCTCGAGACTCCTGTGATCGGTGTAAATGGTGCACTTGGTACCGTACAGGTAATGTCTCCATATCTTAAGTGCGAAAACAACTGCTCCCAATTCCAAGTCGTGCATAGTGTAGTTCCTTTCATGAACCTTAAGTTGGCGCGATGCGTAGGCAATGACCTTCTCACGTTGCATCAACACGCAACCAAGTCCTTGGATGGAAGCGTCGCAATAAACCACAAAATCATTTGTGCCTTCAGGCAATGAGAGAATAGGCGCGCTACAAAGTCTGTCTTTTAAGTGCTGAAATGCAGATTCTTGTGCATCACCCCAACGATAGGTGACACCCTTCTGAGTCAGTGAAGTGAGAGGTTGCGCAATCTTTGAAAAATCCTTGATAAACCTTCTGTAATATCCTGCCAAACCCAAGAATTGGCGGATTTCTGTTGGTGTACGGGGTGCAGGCCAGTTCTTGATCGAGTCGACCTTGGATGGATCAACATGGATTCCATCCTTGTTTACCACGTGGCCTAGGAAATGTACTTCACGAAGCCAAAAGTCGCATTTCGAAAACTTGGCATACAGTTGTTCTGCTCGAAGAAGTTCCAGCATAAGTCGTAGATGTTGCTCGTGTTCCTCCTGACTCTTCGAATAGATCAGGATATCATCGATGAAAACGATAACGAACTTATCCAGGTAGGGTTTGCACACTCGGTTCATGAGATCCATGAAGACCGAAGGTGCATTCGTCAGTCCGAAACGCATAACCAGAAACTCATAATGTCCATAACGAGTTCTGAATGTTGTTTTGGAGACGTCCTCCTCTCGAACTCTCAGCTGATGGTATCCCGATCTCAAATCAATCTTAGAGTAATAGCTCGACCCTTGCAGCTGGTCGAACAAGTCGTCAATGCGTGGGAGAGGATAACGATTCTTCACGGTCACCTTGTTGAGTTCGCGATAGTCAATACACATTCTGAAGGTACCGTCTTTCTTCTTTACAAATAACACTGGAGCTCCCCAAGGCGAAGAGCTAGGGCGTATGAAACCCTTTTCCAAGAGTTCTTGTAGTTGCGTGGACAGTTCTTCAAGTTCTGATGGAGCTAGGCGATAAGGTGCTCGAGCTATGGGTGCTGCTCCAGGAGCTAGCTCGATTTGAAACTCGACTTGTCGATGAGGCAGAAGACCAGGTAATTCCTCAGGAAATACCTCAAGAAAGTCGCGCACAATAAGAATGTCTTCTATCTTCTTTTCCTCCGAGGATGTATCAGAAACGAGGGCTAGGATAGCAGTGTGGCCCTTTCGCAAACACTTCTGGGCCTTAAGGAAAGAGATAATGCCTACGACTGCACCACTCTTGTCGCCATAGATCATGAGAGGTTCTTCACCAGAACGAGGAATGCGGACGATTTTCTCCTTGCAAATAATCTCCGCTTGATGATGAGATAGCCAATCCATCCCAATAACGACGTCGAAACTACCAAGTACGATAGGAATAAGATCGATAGAGAAGGCCTGGCCAGCTAAGACGAGGTTACAACCTTTAACTATGTGTGTGGCTTCAAGACTTTTACCGTTTGCTAGTTCTACCATGTGTTTGGTGTTCAAAAGTGTTGGAGTGCGCTTAAGCATTTGGCTAGCTTTTAAGGACACATAACTAGTATCGGCACCCGGACAAATAAAACAGTAACAAAGAAGTCATCCAGAAAAAACTTACCCATCACCACGTTGGGATCGTTCCTTGCATCACCCTGACCCAGCACGAACACACGTCCCCTGGCACCATTGCCATTATTGTTACCCCCGTTGTTGCCTCCATTGTTGTTCCCGTTTCCTTGGTTGTTGTTGTTCTGATTCTGGTTCAGCTGAGGACAGTTCCTCTTAAAGTGGCCTTCAGCGCCACACTGAAAGCATCCTTTATTGCACTGCTGTTGCTGCTGCTGGTGGTTCTGTGGAGCTTGTTGTTGTTGTTGGCGATTCTGATTTGCTGGCCGTGCTCCCCTGCAATCCTTTGCTTCATGACCAAACCTGTTACACCTCAGACAACGACCCTTGTGGCACTGCCCGCTATGATGCTTGTTGCACCGGTTGCACTTGGGGTGGTTCCCTCGGTATCCACCCTGTCCTAGACTACCAGAAGATTGCTGACCAGGACTCTGGTAGTCATCCGTCTTTCGCTGCTGAGACTGAACTGAAGTAGAACCCTTGCCCGAATGGTGCCAAGATTAGCTGAGGTCACGTGGCTTTGAATTTCTGGCACCAAACCAGTCACGGCCCCCGACCCGGTTTAACCCGTTTCAGGAGCCGCGGGACAGAAATCCCGTGGTATTTATTTAATTGAGTTTAACAGCGGAAGTTTCTTCAGGATCTTTTAATAACTGAAATATTTCCGATTATTTTATTTCACAATTCGGGATAAAACCCGGTAATTTACAATTTTGAGATTTCATGAAGAAATCTTTTATTTTACAAAACATGTTTCTTTATTTTATACTGAGCCACTTCCTTAAGCTTGTAGTGCTTCTCGGCACTTTTCCTGGATCACAACAGATCACCTGAAACATGTTTGAAAAAGGTTTTGTCAGCGGGAAATACTGAGTGAATCATTCTTTTTACTAAAACGACACATTTGTTATAATTTACAGTATTAAGGAAGATTACAATGTTTCTGATATCAAACCAACTACCCACAGTATTTGTCATCGACCCGTTTCGGTGACTGTGGTCATATTACTATTGAGTCCGTTCACCCAATAATAACGAGTATCATTAATTAGGTTCGCCCACCTAAGTGATAAAGACAGTAATGTGCACAATACCCCACATACCGGCTGTAATTTGGTGATTACATAAACTTAATCCCTGTAATTATAACTTTGAAAAACATTTAAGAATTTGTAAAGCATTTTGATAAAAAGAGAATGACTCACTTTGCAGATTTAATTGACCAGAGCCTATCTACTGATTAGCCTTTTAACCTAAATTAATAACAGCACACAATTCGGTTAGTAACTTAATACAGCATTTACGACAACTCACGAGATTAAAACCTTCACAACGAATGACAAAGCATAAACCCTAATGTGGGCAGCACTTAAACATCCATTGGATAGTTTAATCGATCGGACATTGAATCGTATCAGCGATCGAGTTATTACCCTGTATTGCGGTAGCACTTCGTGTTATGTGCGTGTTTCGTAGTAATTTACGTATAACTCAGCGTATATTTGTAATTTGATCGTCGAACGTACAACAGAATGCAAGTGCCAGGCCCTTCTATTTATACTCAAATTTGTCACCTCCCGCGTGTCGCGAAGGACACACTGGTCCCTGTCGCATGTCGCCTGGAGTGTCAAAGTAGGCTAGGCCTGCTTCGTCACCTATCTAGCCCTGATGAGTCGACGTTGCATGAAATTTTATTTTTGACAGCGGTTTATGTAGATAATTATAACTAGGGTTTACCCCCCCTGAGTTTTAGGGGCCCTAATCCTGATTCCAAATGTTCTGAAAATTTTAGGGTTTGTGCAGAATCACTTGGGTGTCTCAATTAGGGTTTCCTATTGGATAAAATAATAATATAAATAGGACTTTTCATGAGAGTTGTTACATTCTCCCCACCTTAATAAAAATCTCATCCTCGAGATTTATTGGAATAAGTGAGGATACTTTCGCTTCATTTCTGATTCCAGCTCCCAAGTGTATTCAGCTCCTCTCTTTGAATCCCATTTTACTTTAACGAGCACTAGTCGTTTGTGCTTGAGAAACTTTACTTTTCTGTCTTCTATATGAAGAGGTTTTTCCACGAATTTTAACTTTTCGTTTACCTCTATATTTTGGAGAGGTACTACCAAAGATTCGTCTGATAAACATTTCTTGAGGTTGGATACATGAAATACATCATGTACTCCAGCTAACTCTTCTGGTAGTTGTAAACGATAAGCAACTGGTCCTATACGTTGGATTACTAGAAATGGTCCTACGTATCTTGGACTTAGCTTTCCTTTCTTACCAAATCTAACCACTCCTTTCCAAGGAGAAACTTTTAACAGTACTCTGTCTCCAATTTGGAATTCTAAGGGCTTACATCTATTGTCTGTATAACTTTTCTGGCGATCTCGAGCAGTCTTCAGCCTTTCCTTGATTTGAGTAATCTTATCGGTTGTCTCTTGTACTATTTCAGGACCTGACAATTGACTTTCTCCTATTTCTGCCCAACAAACTGGAGTTCTGCACTTTCTTCCATAAAGTGCCTCGAATGGGGCAGTTTCAATACTTGAATGATAACTATTGTTATAGGAGAATTCAATTAATGGTAAATGATCGTCCCAATTTCCACCAAAATCTATCACACATGCTCGGAGCATGTCTTCTAGAGTTTGGATCGTCCTTTCACTTTGCCCGTCTGTTTGTGGATGATATGCCGTGCTTAGGTTTAGTCGAGTTCCCATTGCTTCTTGGAAACTTTTCCAGAAATGAGAAGTGAAATGACTATCCCTATCTGATACAATGGAGAGTGGAACTCCATGTAAAGATACGACTTTATCTACATACAACTTTGCCAGTCTTTCCATGCTAAAGGTTTCTTTCATAGACAAAAAGTGAGCAGATTTGGTTAATCGATCCACAATTACCCAAATCGCATCATTACCTTTTCTGGTTTTGGGTAACTTAGTAACAAAATCCATTGTTATGAGTTCCTATTTCCATACTGGCATTTCTAATTGTTGGAGTAGACCTGAAGGTTTCTGATGTTCTGCCTTAACTTGTGAACAAGTAAGACACTTAGAAACATATCTAGCTATATCCTTCTTCATGCCTATCCACCAAAAATTATTTCTTAAATCTTGGTACATTTTGTTGTTTCCAGGGTGTATGGTATACCTAGATTTATGAGCTTCCTCTAAAATCTTATTTCTCAATTCTCCCTGCTTTGGCACCCAAATCCTTTTCTTATGAAATCTCCAAATTCCATCATCTCCCTGTTCTAATTCTTTTATTCGTCCTTTCATTCCTTCAACAACATCCTCTATTGTTGTTTCTTGAAAATGCTTCAGTTGATTCATTAAATCTAACTGTAGATTTAATCCGAGAGCACGAACCCGTCGTTGTTTCTCATGGTACTTATGACTTAAGGCATCTGCAACTACATTTGCCTTTCCTTCGTGATACTGAATATCACAGTCGTAATCACTTAGGATTTCCATCCATCTTCTTTGTCTCATGTTTAACTCTTTTTGCCCGAAAATATATTTTAAACTTTTGTGATCAGTATAGACAGTAAATTTACTTCCGTAAAGATAATGTCTCCAAATCTTAAGGGCAAAAATTACGGCTCCTAACTCTAAGTCATGAGTCGTATAATTTTCTTCGTGCTTTTTCAATTGCCTTGAAGCATACGCAATTACCTTCTTGCGTTGCATTAGCACACATCCAAATCCTTGTTTTGAAGCATCACAATATACTTCAAAATCTTCTGTTCCTTCTGGTAAAGCTAAGATTGGAGCATTGGTTAGTTTCTGTTTTAAGATCCTAAAAGCTTCTTCTCGTTTAGGTCCCCAATCAAACTTAACTGCTTTACAGGTTAGCTTAGTTAATGGTACAGCTATCTTGGAAAAATCCTTAATAAACCGTCTATGGTAGCCAGATAAACCTATAAAACTTCTAATTTCCATTGCAGTTTGTGGAACCTTCCAATTGGTAATCGCCTCTATCTTAGCAGGATCTACATGAATACCTTCATGATTTACCATGTGGCCTAAAAATTGCACTTCTTGCAACCAAAATTCACATTTTGAGAATTTGGCATACAACTTTTCTTTTCTTAACAAAGTTAAGAGTGCATGCAAGTGCTCACAATGTTCTGTCTGACTTTTGGAATAAATAAGTATATCGTCTATAAAAACAATTACAAATTTATCCAAATATGGTTTACAGATTCTATTCATCATGTCCATGAATGCGGCAGGAGCATTCGTTAACCCAAAGGGCATGACTGTAAACTCGTAATGACCATACCTAGTCCTAAAAGCAGTCTTAGGTATGTCTTCTTCTTCTACTTTCAATTGATGATATCCAGAGCGTAAATCGATCTTAGAAAAATATCTAGCTCCTTGAAGTTGATCGAAAAGATCATCAATCCTAGGTAATGGGTATCGATTCTTAATTGTAACTTTATTCAATTCTCTATAATCAATACACATCCTCATCGATCCATCCTTTTTCTTAACAAACAACACTGGTGCTCCCCACGGGGATGAACTAGGTTGTATGAAACCTTTACTTAGTAATTCATCTAATTGCTTTTTCAGTTCTAACATTTCTGTGGGTGCTAACCGATAAGGTGCCTTAGCTATCGGTATAGTTCCTGGAATTAGATGAATTCTAAACTCTACCTCCCTATCTGGTGGTAATCCTGGTAATTCTTCTGGGAATACCTCTGGGTATTCTGAAACTACAGGAATTTCCTTAAGTTTTTTACCCTTAGTATTAATGATTACTGAAATCATATATACTATTCCTTGCTTTCGTTCATAACTAGCAACTTTCATTACTGATATGAACTTCATGGGTTTACGTGGTTTATCTCCTGTAATCATAATAACTTCTCTGGTAGGTGTTTGAATTTCTATGGAATTTTGATCACAAAGAATTCGAGCATGGTTGGTTACTAACCAATCCATTCCTAACACAACATCGAATTCAGCTAATTTCATAGGCAATAGAGTTGCAAAAAATTTATGACTTAAAAGTTCTATTTCTAGATTTTGCAGAACTTTATCTAATTTAACTGAATTCCCAACAGCTGTTTCGACTGTAAAAATTTGCCTAATGTTGGTTAGTGGTAATTTAAGAGCTTGGCAGAATGAAGTATTTATAAAACTTTGGTTTGCACCAGAGTCAAATAATACTTTTGCGTATACGTTGTGAACTAGGAACGTACCAGCTATCACATCTGGAATGAGTTCTGCTTCTTGAGTGGTCAGCTGGAAAGCTCGAACATTCTTCTTAGTAGCTCCGTCGACTGTTTTGGCTTTGTTGTCTGCTGGTTTGACCAATTTAGGACATTCTGTTTTAAAATGCCCCTTTTCTCCACAGTTGAAGCAGACTATGGTTTTCCTTCTGCAATTTTCTTCACTATGTCCTATGGCTTTGCAAAGATTGCAGATTACATTACATCTTCCATAATGTTTCTTTCTGCAATTCTTGCAGAAAGGCGGAGTTGAATATTGCCCTGTTCCTCTTCTTTTGAAGCTGTTATTGTTACCCGTACGAAATCCTTGGGTAATTTTCTGAGCCAGTTCTTTCTTCCTGTTTTCATCTTGAGTGCGTACTAGTTCATCGGTTAGGGTATTAGCTAATTCTACCGCATCATCAATAGTGCGAAGTCTCGCAGCTTTAACGATATTACGGATTTCACCAATCAATCCCCACATATAGCTAGAAATGAGTACCGGTTCTGGCGAAGCCAGCGTTGGTACTACTCTAGCATATTCAAAGAATGTCGAAGTATACCCTCGACAATCTACACCCATCATTCGATGGTTTAGGAACTTATTTGCCATTTGATCTTTTTCATATTCGGGACAGAATTTTCTTTCTACAAGACCTTTAAATTCTTCCCAGTTCATGGCGTAGGCCCTATTTCTTCCTTTAGCTTGTAACACCGTGTTCCACCATTCTAGTGCCCCTTCTTTGAAAAGATTTGACGCGTACATGACCTGATCATCCTGAGCACATTTACTTATGGCAATTACTGCCTCGGTTTTCTCTAACCAACGCAGTGCCGCAGTCGCTCCTTCATTGCCTGCAAACTCAGTGGGTTTACAAGCAAGAAATTCTTTGAAAGTGCAACCAGGTGTTGCGGCTTTCATTTTCTTAGGGAGCGGAGCCTGCCGTGGTTCATTATCATGATTGCCTCCGTTTATGCTATTACTGAAGTTATCTTCAGAAATTCGTTTGCTAGGAACGATTTGTTGAGGCTCGATTGGATTTTTAACAGCAGCAACTATTGCTGGAATAGCATTGGCTATCCCTTGAGCAACGATATTTTCTATATCCTGCCTAGTCATATATTGATCCCCCGGTTGTTGCTCAGATTGATTAACCTCATTAACTGGTTCGTTATTAGCGTTTTCCATCTAATAATATATATATAATTTATTAGTATTGATTAAATAACATTTGTACACAAAACAATCATACACATTTCAAATACGCACATATATAGCCAAAACTATCAATTTCTTAATTTCCATTTTTATAGTTTATAGTATGTATCAATACACACTATTATTTTATAAAGTTTTATTCATAGTTAATTTACATACTGATTTCACTATTACTATTACACAACCACAGTTTTTTTTTACCAACCCACTATCTCTCGTCATTTGTCTTCCTTAAAGCGAAGCTCCCTTTCATCATACTTCCAGGCAATTTGTCCCCCTATCTCCCGGATTCTATTTCCCACATCCATTAACTCTTCGCCAAAATGGCGAAGTTCTGCTAAATTTTCGTTACTCATGGGTGGATTTGGTAATGGTTCCGGGTCGAACTGAGGAAGGAAGGAATAAGGACTGTTGATCAGGTTTTGGAACTGCCAATCATTTGTCCACCACTCATCTATTCCTAGAGACTGGGTGTGGATAATAGGTTCTGGGATTGCGGGGTCTAAGTTCATTGGTAGTTGTGTTTCAAGAGTAGGGTATAGATTATTATTAATTGGCCTAACGACATCACAGCTCGCCAATGCCCGATCTAATTCCTCCTGAAAAGGTAACTCCTCCACCTGTCTAGAACTTTCCCCAACTTCCCTCTAAGTTTGCTTAGAACCTTCTCCATATTCCATTCCCGGTGGTCTAGAATCTTCTCCCAATTCCATTTCCAGTGGCCTATAACCTTCACTGACTTCCACCCCCTTCCCTTTGTCTAAAGGATTTTCTATTTTAGGGATCTTCCTAGTTGTAGGCTTCCTCCTACGCACACGTCTCCATCCCACAAATCTCCTTCTTTTCTTGGGTTTAGGTTTCTCCGGAAGTGGAGCATTAAATTCAACAGGTTCTTCTATGTCTGGTATATACCTATTGAATTCTCTGGAAACCTCTATTTTTTACTGGATAGAGATTTAAATTCTGAAGGGCGTCGGACAAGTCATTCATGCTGTTTTGCAAAATACACACAATTACTAAGTTAAAATTCATAACAAAATTTTATAGAAAAACTTTTAAATATTATTTCATACTGGGTAACTACAAAATAACTGAAAAGTTAAAACACACTAGGTTTTATTGTAAATTTAATTATTTACTAAGCTAAGGTTTCTAGACTGAAATTGATAAAGGTGCTAAAACTTGGGTCAAATTATTTAAAGATTTGCATCAACTGCTATTGTAGCTAGCATATAAAGATCTGCCCATTTCTCATCTAACTTGTCCTCCCAAGGTGTTTTACTGGTTAATTCCTGGGTTTCTTGTTTAACTTTCTTTTCTTGGATTTTCTTTATTTTCTCCTTACTTTTCCTAATAATCAAATTTCTTTTATCCGGAGAAAGTGGTTCCTCATAGTGTGCCTTTCGCACAAATATTCCTTCTTCAGGAATTGCAAGGTGATTTGAAGGTTTGGTTTGGGATGAACTTCCCTTCTTGTTTGGCTGACCTATCTAATTTAAGATAGATGTTTGACAACTTTTGCTTACCCATACTGTACACAAATATTCAAATAAGAAATCATATAATCACAAAATGGCAATCAGTAAAATTAAGTATTTTCTAAATACTTAATAGGCTTAAATCAATGGCTCTGATACCACCTTTTTCTGTCACGGCCCCCGACCCGGTTTAACCCGTTTCAGGAGCCGCGGGACAGAAATCCCGTGGTATTTATTTAATTGAGTTTAACAGCGGAAGTTTCTTCAGGATCTTTTAATAACTGAAATATTTCCGATTATTTTATTTCACAATTCGGGATAAAACCCGGTAATTTACAATTTTGAGATTTCATGAAGAAATCTTTTATTTTACAAAACATGTTTCTTTATTTTATACTGAGCCACTTCCTTAAGCTTGTAGTGCTTCTCGGCACTTTTCCTGGATCACATCAGATCACCTGAAACATGTTTGAAAAATGTTTTGTCAGCGGGAAATACTGAGTGAATCATTCTTTTTACTAAAACGACACATTTGTTATAATTTACAGTATTAAGGAAGATTACAATGTTTTTGATATCAAACCAACTACCCACAGTATTTGTCATCGACCCATTTCGGTGACTGTGGTCATATTACTATTGAGTCCGTTCACCCAATAATAACGAGTATCATTAATTAGGTTCGCCCACCTAAGTGATAAAGACAGTAATGTGCACAATACCCCACATACCGGCTGTAATTTGGTGATTACATAAACTTAATCCCTGTAATTATAACTTTGAAAAACATTTAAGAATTTGTAAAGCATTTTGATAAAAAGAGAATGACTCACTTTGCAGATTTAATTAAGCAGAGCCTATCTACTGATTAGCCTTTTAACCTAAATTAATAACAGCACACAATTCGGTTAGTAACTTAATACAGCATTTACGACAAGTCACGAGATTAAAACCTTCACAACGAATGACAAAGTGCGATACTTAAACATCCATCGAATTAACGACGAATGACAAAGCATAAACCCTAATGTGGGCAGCACTTAAACATCCATTGGATAGTTTAATCGATCGGACATTGAATCGTATCAGCGATCGAGTTATTACCCTGTATTGCGGCAGCACTTCGTGTTATGTGTGTGTTTCGTAGTAATTTACGTATAACTCAGCGTATATTTGTAATTTGATCGTCGAACGTACAACAAAATGCAAGTGCCAGGCCCTTCTATTTATACTCAAATTTGTCACATCCCGCGTGTTGCGAAGGACACACTGGTCCCTGTAGCGTGTCGCCTGGAGTGTCAAAGTAGGCTAGGCCTGCTTCGTCACCTATCTAGCCCTGATGAGTCGACGTTGCATGAAATTTTATTTTTGACAGCGGTTTATGTAGATAATTATAACTAGGGTTTACCCCCCCCCCCCCCTGAGTTTTAGGGGCCCTAATCCTGATTCCAAATGTTCTGAAAATTTTAGGGTTTGTGCAGAATCACTTGGGTGTCTCAATTAGGGTTTCCTATTGGATAAAATAATAAAATAAATAGGACTATTCATGAGAGTTGTTACAAAACCCTTAAGGTACAACTCGATGCGCTTGATAGGAGGATCCACCATGGTGGGACACAGGATAGCTAATTCGTTCGACCTCTTTGTGTATGCCTCGATTTCAGACCCCGTCGTCTTCAGATTGAAAAATTCTACCTCTAGCTTGTGGATGTCGTCACGACTACAGTACTCTTCTTTGATCAGTTCTTTGAAACCGTTCCATGGGGTGGCATTTGCAACCGCCAGCCCTAGCAGTTGAACCTGTGCTTTCCACCAGGTTAACGTGGCACCTTCGAGGGTTCCAGTAGCATATTTCACCCTACGATCCTCAGGGCATTCACACATCTCAAAAACAGACTCAAGCTTCTCGAACCAGTGAAGAAGACCTACAACTCCTTCTGTGCCGCTGAAAGTACTAGGTCGGGAATCCATGAATGTTTTGAACGTGCACACAGGAGGCTGAGCATGTTGACCTCCTGCAGGGATAGCTGCGAGTGCCTCAGCAACTCGTTCATTGATCAAAGCTGTCAATTGGTCTTGAGTTAGGTTGATACGTCCTCCGCGTCCGTTCATGATCTTCACAACGAAGCGACGTAAGTGAGAAAAGTGTCGCAAAAGTGCGTAAGCGTGGGATAACAGGATAGAGTAAGCACACAAGGTTCAAATAACAGTTATCACGTTAACTAGTGCACAGTGTGAACTATCTAACCGACAATATAAACATAAATCATACCACCTGTTGTGTCAAGTCTTGCACGTGGAGCGAAGCGTCGTTGTGGATCGTTGAGCACTGTACAGGTTATAGTCTGGTTTTGTCAAAAAGCTTTTCCCTTTTTAAAACCAAGTTCACTATAACCAATGGCTCTGATACCAATCTGTCACACCCCCAAAATCCACCATGCGGAGTATCACCGCTTGGAGGCGTGACATGACCAGGATCGAGCCACCAATCATATTGAACAACGTAATTAAGTAAGTAAAACCAACCACCATACAATTGGTGACCATAAGACAGTAACCAACTTAAAGTTAACAGCGGAAGCATAAAACGTAAGTCCAAAACATAAGATCATAGTTCATAAGTTTAAAGACCAAAACATAAGTTCCATAAGTTCATAAAGTTTATTTATTAAGCACGGGACATAATGGTCCACATCCCACAACGACCTCCTCCTCGTGCAAGCTCCATAAGCGTCTAGCGACCTGTAAGGCATGCAACAACGAGTCAACAACAAAGTTGAGTGAGTTCACGGTTGGTTGTTTAGTTTTAAGTTGTTTCCGAAAACATGGTTTGTCTTTCGTTGGCTTAATGGTCGTGGGGGTTACCCCATAGTTGAAAGCATGATTAACCAGTTCCTTCTTAATTACCCAAACCTTATCCTTAGTCAGTGGGGGCTTCCCCATGTGAACTACTAGACCGTTAAGATATCGACAATTGACGAACAATAGTTGTGCCCTACACCAGCGTCTATCATCACTGACAGTTTGCCATAGTCCATTAGTACACGCCCGTCCGAGTGGCACGGTGTGAGGTTTGTTAAACTTAATAGCGCTATTAACTAATGACCCGCTCGCCATTGGCCTCGGCGATTAAGTCGATATAAAATGAGGGACTTAATGATAGAGTTTTGTCTAGTAAGTTTTAAGGTTGTTGTCCAACCCAAGGAGGACGAACGTTCGTATTCTACCCAAGGAGAATACGCAGGATTAATTTTGGCATCCTACCTATGGAGGATGGAGGTACATATCCTACCCAAGGAGGATATGTAGATTTCGTTTTAATTCTTTAACCCATTCCCAACCACCGGGAATTCCCATGCCTTAGAAAGTGTGTGAACTCACCTTGGTTTGCTCGGTTAGATTAATTACTCTAATAATCAGGAAATCAAGCACGTCCTAATAAGGTACAGATAACAATCAGTTTCTCATGCATAACACGTATCCTACGTACGGTTTATTTACTCATTACTTTTATCACATACCACACAATTCAATATATCAAGTTATATTGTTAAGTTACATTATTTTACCCTAAAATAATATAACTATCTCACAAAATAAACAAGTATCCATACAAGTGTTCTAATATAAAATATATATATTTTAAATATATATTTATCCATTTTACTTGTAAAAGTCAACCTCTGATACTTTGTATTTTGTAACAAAACCTTTGGCGAAGTTTATTTTGAAAACAAGGCTAAAAATATACTTGTAACACTTGATTTAGAAAATATTTTCTAAGTGTTGAAATTTTAGAAAATTTCGCCAGAGTTTCCTTTGTAAATGGAGATGTCCATGCTTATTAGCATATCATTTTCTTTTAAAAATTCATTCAATCTAACAACAACAAATTATTAAACAACATTACACTAACCAAGTGCAAGGACAATGCACTTTACATAATAACATGAACTTGGTTTTTCGTAAAAACGCGTAGTAACTTAGTGGGGTGTTTAGTGGGTTTAGTTACCCTCTAAAGTGTGTTTACTTTTGTTAAAATCTCATTCTCGGGATTTTTAGATGTTCACAACTTGTGATCATATTTTGAAAAAATATTCATTTACAATATTTCATGTTTCACTTGCATCCTTATACTCTTTTAAATTCCAAAAATAATGTATATGCAAGTAAAGTTATGATCCTTCGAAACCCGTCCTTTTAACTTGGTTAGTTTAGAAAAATCATCATCAAGACTTGGATTTTCAAGTTTACTAGTTCACTGGGTTCATTATTTTTCAAGAAAATCATCTACTTTCAAGTTTATGTCTTCACTAGTGGGTGGTTATTTCATGTACACATAATCACCCCTAACTTGTTAAGTCATGTTTTTAATCATAACTTAACAAGCTTCGTATGATGACTAACCATCATGTTACTAGTAACCATTAAGATATCAACAACACATTCAAACAATACCATTCTAGCATTATTTCATCTCATGTAAAGCTTATGTTTCAAGATTTGAGATTTATGTCTTTTAGAGTTCATAAGTTTTCACCATAAAACAATCTTTAACCACTACAATCATGAAGTAAACATGGATTAAAGAAGCTTACTACTAGCTTTTAAGCTAGGGAAGAAACACTAGAGAAAAACAGGTGGATAAAAGCTTGTGGTTGAGGTCCTTCACGATCCGAGTGTTCCACACCTTCTAAAATGGCTCCTTGCACCTTGTAATATACTTGGAGTGTTTGATTACAAAAATGAAAATGGTTGGTGGTGACTAGGGGGGTTCGGCCGAAACTTTGCAAGAGGGGGAAAGAATTGATTTTATTTTGTAGTGGAGGAGATGATGTTGGTTATTTTATAATTCAAACTCTTTATCCATTGGATTAAATGTTGGGGTAAGTACAAGCATGAATCAATCACATCTTAAACAAGATTGCATGGGGATGTGATGAACCTTTGAGATGGCCACATGGGGAGCCGAAAATCAGCCAAGGATTAGGGGGTTTAGTGTAAGTTGAATGTCAACTAAGTGACTAGATAGGGGTGCTAGGTGTAAATGTGGATGGTGAGTACAAGTCCAATCAAAATCTTCATATTCCCCATGTAATCACTTAGGAACTTGCAAGATTTAGAAAAAAAATCTTGTAATGGGTCCCATGGGGACGGTTACTATATGAGGGGGGGGGGGGGGGTAGATGTAAGTTTGTGGGTAAATAAGCTAATTAGTGGGAGTTTAATGTTATGTCTAGTGTTTTGCGTGTACCGGGTATTATGTAAGATGTTATAGTGCTCGGGGACCATAACTAGCTCAGAAAAGTGTAACAATGTTTTTGACATTATTTTTGTATTCCGGGTAATGTCCGGTTGTTACCGTTCCGTTAAAGTGCTATGTTATTCCATATAGTGTCCTATATATATCTTTTTGTAACATTTTTAATTCCCAACACTTTGGAAAGCATACAGGACTATTTAGTCAATTTTCTGCACAAGACTAGTATGTTAACAAGCACATGTAAGTATGACACAGAAATCAGAAAGTAGTTAAGTAATTCAGCACAGTCGTCAAGCACTTTAATTATCATTAATTAATCATACGAATACATGAAATTTTGAGGGTTGTCACAATTACCGCGTGCCTCCTCGGTATAAGTTTTGTAGTAGATATCACCGAGGGTATCCTTTGGGCCGATTACCTGTGGCATATATCCTCCAGCGCCACCGGAGCTCGCACCACCTGCAGCATGTGAACCTGATCCCCCAGTAGTAGAAGTTACTTTAACGGAATGATGGGGAGCATCAGGCTGCGCAGTTTGGGTAGGTTTCTCAACCTCAGGTTCCTTCCTTTTCTCATGATGGGGTTGGTCAAGCCCCATGATATGAACAACCTCCGGACCCTGCGCTTTATCACGAGCAGTTGTAGCAGCGGCCCCGGTCTCCTTCGGATCACCACCGACAGGCTTTTCAGGAGTTTTCTTCTCATTTTCTTTCTCCTTTTTCTCCTTCTCTTTCTCCTTCTCAGCAGCCTTCTCCTTCTCAGACTCTGCCCCAACAGTCTTGAAAGGTTTAATGGTAACCTTGGGCCTCTTCTGCGCCGGCTCGTAAGGGTCTTTAAAAACAACACCCTTCTTCTCGGGGGTCTTCTTTTTGGCCTCTGCAAAAACAGAGTGTTAAGAAGAAATAAAGCAGCAAAGAAAGCAAGGTAATCAAGAATCTAACCAGGAGAAAATCTATAAAGAGAGCGCAAGTTGCTCTGCTTTCCGATCAAGAGAACCCCACCAGCCTTCGGCGCAGGAGACACACCAGCTGTGGTCTCTTCCCTACTTCTTTTTCTGCTGACCAACTTTGCAGTAGGTTCCTCCTCTTCTTTTTCTTCCTCCTCTTCATCGAGCGCGATAGAAGACGGAGTGGCTCCAGCATCTGGGTTTCGAGAACCCGCGCTCCCTGAACTCCTTGAGCCAACAACTCTAGTCTTCTTCTCACCTATACGCGACAAACCTTCAAGTGAGTCACTGATAATAACGTAATCCTCCAAGTTACTCTGACGAAAGCGTAGAGTACCTTTGTTAGCAGCACCAGCAGTCGCGCGGCTACTCCCGCCCTTCTTGCTGGTCACCTCAGCGTCTAAGGTAATCACCTTCTTCCGCTTGTTGGGTTTTTTCTTATTCTCTTTAGGGTTAATGCCCAGGTCGCGCAACACACCTGCAAAGACGTTAGACCACGAACTTAGCTCCCCATTTGAAGACCCTACAGGCTCCTCGCTGGAAAGATAGAGAATTTCTTTCCCAGCGGAAGTCATTGCTCGCAAGGGCGGGGGGTTAGGTATATGCGCACCTTCAGTCGCGACAGGTGGATTGGCAAAAGCTCCAGCAACGGGATACATGAAGTGACCCCTAATCGCGTCATACCAGTACTGCTCGCCTGCTTCCAGCGGGCGCACGCCCATAGACCCACCAAAGGTGGGGAAAGCTGCTTGGTAAAGTTGTACCTCTACATTCAAAGTTCAATAGTTGAGTGCAATGAATTTCAACAAAATAATCAAGGAAACAACTAACCTCTGTCCTGAAACTTCAAAACCGGAACTTCGTTGCTCTCAGGTGGCCATTGATCACTCATCTACGACGCAACGAGGACGTTTTCGCCAAAAACTCGGTTAGGTGTGGCAGTAAGCTTCAAATACCATTCCTCTTTCTTGGGGATCGGCAACTCCTCCTTCTCGATCACGTCCGGCGCACGGAAGGTCATAGCAATGGGGATGACTTCCTCCCGGATGAAGAAAATTTTTTGTTTCCAGTCATGGAAGCTCTTGGGGGGGGGTTCAAGAGTATTTTCTTGGCAGACCCTCGACTTCCAAAGGAATAGAAGCAATGTTTCTGATCAGTTGATAGAAACCTCTGAACCTTTCCACCGTTGGCTCAACATCATGGGATCGACATAGAAATTCGAAGTGTCTAACTCTCACCATCCTAGGTGGACTCATTTGCGAAATATGGAACCCATAATACTGAAGTATGTGGGCCATAAACTCCGTCGCCGGCAACCAGAAGTTGCCCTGAAAGAAGAAGTCTTCAAAAAGGGTAATATACCCCGGCGGTGCATCGGCGGCCGTCTGATTCTGGCCGGGGTATCGGGCATCCCATTCCGGTGGGAATCGGAATCCTCGGGTGATCTGCTCAAACAACCCTAAGTCCCATTTGAGGACAGGAACGGGACCTTCTTCACCGGGATTTTCTTCTTGATGATGTTCTTCAGCCATGAATATTCAAAGAAACTTCGAAAATATTGAAAAACTTGAAGATCTGTTAAAGATCTTGAAGATCTGCTATTGCGGTTTGAAGATTTGAAGATATGAAGAAGATAAGTGGAGAGAAAAGGTAGCAACAGTAGAAAAGAGAATGATCTCTTCTCTCATCTACACGACTATTTATACTCATCGCATTTAATGCGATGAGTAGACGTGCCGGATTCACCGCATGCGTACCCAATCAACAACTGCCACGTCGATCGCAAATCCCGGAGTGACGGTTATCACGCGCGCGTGGACCTTACTCTCCTGACGGAAAGTCGAACCGTCAGGGACAACTTGATGACGGCCGTGTCAGCGGTCAACTCAAACGTCGCCATCAACGACATTTCTTACCAACCTGTCAGAATTCAAAATTCGAGGATTTTGCCACCCAAAATTACCAAAAGCTTCATACAGAAGTCACTCAGGCTGCGCAGTATGCATGGTTACCCAACGAACCTGCGCACTTACAATCAGAAGCAAAAATCACCAACAGCCAGGTGTGGTAGTCGCGCCGCAGGAACTGTCAAACATCTACTCGTGTGTCGTCTACCAAACCCAAAACAAGCATTTTTAGCCTCTCTTTTTCTAAGTCCAGAGCTCCAACCACTTGCTTTGCGCATGGTGCAACACTGGACTGGGGGGACTTGAAGGGGTATGGTCCCAAAAAGCCGCACGGACCTTCGTTTAGGTCGCGCGCAGGACCATACTCCTTATCTGGCAAGATGTTCAATGTCAACCGCGCGCGGGTTACATCACCATTTATTGATCTCGCGCGAGGTCTGAACAAGAAAGCACACCAAACTCAACACTTAGCATTCTGAAGAAGAGTCTCCAGCTCCTATAAATCCTGCGCGGGCTAGTTACGTGCTCTACAAGGGTCGCACAGGAACTATAGTGCAAGGCCACTTCAGAAGGTACGAAAGGTACAAGTGGCAGAAGAAAAGAGCCAATCCGCGTCCTCTATGCTATGCTCAATCGTGCTCCACGATCGTCTGACGTGCAGGAGACAGGAAGTACACAAGGACGCCTATGTGGCACCAATCACGGGGCAGCGACACCTGCCCCACGATCTCCGCTTACCTGCTGATGGCAGAAGGACGGCTAGGCCGAGAACAGTGACACGTGGCTCCAATCACGGTGCGCCAACACCGGAGAACTTCTAGAAGCCACTAACGGTCGACACCAGTGAGACAAGGAGCATATCCTCCAGGTTGTCGCCTTCCGGCCCAAGGCCCATCAGCCCACATCCTCTTACACCTCTCCGGCTATAAATAGGGACCTCAGTTCGCAGGTTAAACATTCCATTCCCTCTACTCTCACTCTTAACACTCGTTTATCTCCCCCAAACAGTCGCTTATTGTCACGCAGGAGCCCGGTTAAGAGGGAGACCCCCATATTCCCCTCTTAACGAGTAACGGTGTTCTGTTTTGCAGGATTAACAGATCATTACGAAGCTCAGAAAGCCATAAGAAGATTAACCACTATGGTAGAAACATAAACCAAACTAATCAAACCTAGGATTAGTTCAGTGTTTCTTCAGATTTGGATGAAAATAACAACAAAATTGAAAATATATAGACTTAGATTCAAAAGTTTGAGTTTTAAACTAATATGATAAAAATGATCAAACCTCAAAAACCATTTTTCGCAGTTTAGTTTAAATTTTAAGACAAGATCTAACCACTATAATTCATTGTTGACCTGAAAGCTAATGTAAAATAATGAAATGGAGTTTCACTACAGTAGGAACTCGATAAATTAATACTCGATTATTTAATAAACTCTCTAAGATAATATTTTTTTCCGGTCCCGACTCGGGGATAGGGTGCTAAATTAATAATTCGCTAAAATTATAAGATAATACATTTTTTTATAATTTCTTTAGACCCCATATAAAATATAAATTAATAATTCCTTATATATAGCATATTATATGAATGATTTATGAAGGTTTATTGAAAAATGACTCAATTGTCTTTTGTTTTTTGTTGAAATCAATTTCCCCTTGAATCTCGTCTCTAATTTTCCTTAGCATGGTAAGAACTTCTGGTGTTGTTTTCTCATAGCTCAACAAGAAATTGTTCAATGTGATTGCCGCTTTAATAGCTTCGTTTCGCGAAGGGGGCTCCATTGTAGAACTTTCATCATCTTCTTCATCGATATCATCTTTATTAATTCCAATAACGCTTTCAATAATTTCTTCATCAGTCAACAACTGTGCAACTACATTTTCTTCTGGGTGAGTCAGAACATCTTCGACATCCATTGCATTGCGATAACCCAACTCTTTGATCAAATTCTGGAGTTCTTGAGTGCTTTCACCACCTTCATCTGAGTTCTCAAAAGTCATGTTATCTGTTGATCGAAGTTTACAATGACGAAAGCAGTTCGCAATTGTATTTGCACATGTTCTTGATATTGAAGAATCCATTCATGTTCTTGATATTGAAGAATCCATTCATAGAGAGATTTTTCTAGGTCAGGAAATTTTGCCGGTTTGTGTCGCTTAACATCGCCTCTTTCGAGAGCAAGTGAGAGATACTCTAAAGACCGCTTAACTGTATTCGATATTGTCGCTTGACTCACCTGCAAACCATAGTTACTATGAACCCATTCTTGCAATTGCTTTTGAGTGAGACTTAGATTATCCTTGTTGTGCTTGCATAATGCTCTTCGAATCTATTTTGATCTTGTATTTATATAGAAAATATTTTTAATGTCCATAAAGTGATACATTGAACACAAGAAGCATAATAAGATGGGAGATTGAAGGTTTCTTTCAAATTGGGCCGTTCATTTGATATACATGCATTGTATACAATAATTAAGTGGAAGCTTGAAAGGTGTTTGTAAACTAAGTATTCTACTATAAATTAATAAAATATTAATTAATATATAAATTAATAATTATTAATTTATCGATTAATTAATAACTCTTTTAATTAATAAATTTTGATGGTGCCAAGTGTATTATTTTATAGAGTTTCTACTGTATTCGGCCCTTTCCCTCCCCAAAACTAGGGGTGGCAATAAAAACCCAACCATGATATTTTGGGTTATTTTGGGCCTTTTTAAAATAGGAAATAAGTTAGAATGGGCTGAGGATTTAATCTAGATGGGTTAGAATGGGTTTTAAAATACCTATCTAAGTTTTAACACGGGTTTTTACTCTCTAAGCCTAAAACACGCATCAGACAATGGGAACTTGTGGCAAACCTCATCGATCTGATCCCTAAATCTGTAAATCACCATCATCATCTGATTTCAATCAGATCCTAAATCACCATCATCGTGGATTCAACCCTAAATCACCATCATCATCGTGGATTCTTCCTGTTTTCACCACTAATTTGCCTACACCTTCAGCATCATCATCGTGGATTCTTCCTGTTTTTCACCACTAATTTGACTCATCCAATCAGATTTGCAACTTTGAAGTTTCTACCTTCTTCACTCGCATCGCATCTCTTGATTCTCTCTCAAAGGCATGATTTTCTTGCATTTTACTTCATAGATTTACTTCAGTTCTTCAATTTATTCAGTTATCTGTTCTTCAAATCCGTTAAAATACCTTAATTTATGGTTGTTTTCTTCAATTTTGTTGTTAATTTGTTAGGGTTTTCTTTTTCTTCAAAAGGGTACAGTTTTTTTAATGCAAATTCAGCTTTATTTATTTGGTTTTTATTTGGAATTGTGTTGAGTTTTCAAGCTAATATGTGTAGTTGGTAGATGATTTATATGATGCTTTTTTTTTAATTAAAAATTTGCATTATATTTGTGGATATGTGAAATTCTAAACTGTTTGGATCTTTAGTTACTGTTTTTGTTAGGTGTAATGGTGGTTTTGTGGTTCTTCACTTGTTTGTTGGTTTATCTAATTGATGTTCATGTATAAATAAGGAGAATAAAGTGAGGATTTTACATCAGTTTTAGTGCCATTTGAAGCTTAGATTTTACTTGTTTGATGATGCTTAACATTTTGAGTCTATTAGTTTCATTAGGTAGTCTCCCAAGCCCTATAGCAAATCAACGGTATGCAAACTAGTTCCGCTAAAGGTATTTTAATCGTTGAATGGTATGATAAACTGAGAGAAGGGTATTGTACCATTGGTTACTCTGCAAGTATTTGCTAGGTTGATGATTACCTGTGGTATGGTAGAACTCAACCGTATCTGCTTTTGAGCTCTTCCGTTCACTGTTCAGTAATGGTTACATATAATGTTATATTACTTTTGTGAACATGGTATGTTATATGCATGTACCTAAGATGAATCAGTATGACTGTTACATATACCACAAGAACAGCAGAGAGACAAGCATCAAGATTGAGGTCAACCTATTTAAAAGCAGTATTAAGGCAAGAAGTTGCATATTTTGATTTGAATGTCACAAGCACAGCAGAGATAATCACCAGTGTTTCGACTTTCGAGTGATAGTCTCGTGATTCAGGAAGTCATAAGTGAAAAGGTACATCACGTTTTAACAAATAACTAGTTTTATACCCGTCTAGTAGTTTCAACTTTTAAATTTTAACACACGATTAAAAAAACGCAGGTGCCTATGTTTTTTATGAATATGTCGATTTTTGGTGGGGCATATATCGTCGCATTTATATTACTATGGAGGCTAGCGATTGTCGGGCTGCCGTTTATTATAATTTTAGTTATACCTGGTTTGATATATGGAAGGGTTTTGATGAACTTGTCAAGAAAGATCAGGGAGGAGTATAATAAGGCTGGTACTGTGGCAGAACAGGCGATTTCTTCGGTTCGGACAGTTTATTCTTTTGTTGGAGAAAACAAGACTTTATTGGAGTATTCTGCTGCTTTAGAAGGCACTGTTAAATTGGGGTTAAAGCAAGGGATGGCTAAAGGTGTGGCAATTGGTAGTAACGGTGTTGTTTTCGCGGTGTGGTCGTTCTTATCTTGGTATGGTAGTAGGTTGGTGATGTACCATGGTGCTAGTGGTGGCACTGTGTTTGCTGTTGGAGCTGCTATCGCTATCGGTGGACTGTAAGTTTTTTTTTTTTTTTGGTTTGGCATTTCTTCCCACAACTTGTCTATATTTTGCACTCCACCTAATTTGGGATTTTAGATTTTGAAAGAGTAGTTTCTAACTTTCTATCAATAAGATACATTTATTATCATGTGAAACAAACTCTTGATAATGGTGTATTTGACTTATATTTTTCTAATTGAGGTGATAGCTCATTTAAATTTTTTATTGATTGTTTACATTACACTTGTAAATATATCTTGTTTTTATAATTTTAATGATTGGTTTGAAGAATCTTGAAAAATCTAATGACGACAGATCATTGGGTTTGAGTTTGTCCAACGTGAAGTACTTCTCGGATGCAATGGCAGCGAGCGAACGTATAAGAGAAGTCATCATAAGAGTCCCCGAAATTGATTTTCAGTACAGTTAGACTCTACTATTTCATGTTAAATGTGAGATCATGTATGATGTATCTTTCACTGCCTAAAAAAGTACCAAAAATACAAAGAGTTGGTTCCCAAAGTTTTAATTTTTCCAGTCTTGGTACAGTTCAGTCTTGGAACTATTACACATTGACTTTCTTAATTTTTTTAATTTTCTGATGATGGCCTGCAATCCCAAAGTTTTTTATTTTTTTAATTTTTTTTTTTGAATTTTTTGAATTTTTTTATTTTTTTGAATTTTTTTAACTTTTTTTGATTTTTTTTGATTTTTTTTTATTTTTTTATTTTTGTTTTATTTTTTTGATTTTTTTGAATTTTTTTGAATTTTTTTGATTTTTTTTTGACAAAAACCCATCTTGACCTAAACCCATTATAACTCATCTCTTAAAAAACCCATCTTAACCCAAACCCATTCTAACCCATGTCCATCCTAACCCATTACCCAAACCTACCCAACCCACCCATTTTGCCACCCCTACCCAAAACCCACCCAATGATTATAACCCATTTTGGCTACCTTTTACAAACCTTTACCCGCAAAACCAAATGGAAAATCAAACCCCTGTATCACCACCACCACCACTTCTTCCGCCGCCACCATCAACCACCGCCGATTCCTCCTCCTCCGACCACAATGCCACCGATAAAAACCCTCGACACAAACGAAAAAAAGTCGCAATCCTCTTCGCATACTGCGGCGCAGGTTATTTAGGCATGCAAAAGAACCCAGGAGCCAAAACAATCGAAGGAGAACTCCAACAAGCCCTCTGCATCTCCGGCGCTATTCCTCAACCGGACCTTCACTGCCCCAAAATATTCGACTTTGCCCGATCTGCCCGAACAGACAAGGGCGTTAGTGCCGTTGGTCAAGTGGTTTCTGGAAAGTTCTATATGGACCCACCTGGGTTTGTTGAGAGGATTAACAATAACTTGCCGGATAAGTTTAGGGTTTATGGGTTTAAGCATGTGACGGCGTCGTTTAGTTCCAAGAAGTGTTGTGTTGGAAGGAGGTATGTTTATTTGTTACCGGTTTTTGCACTTGATTGTTTGGCTCATCGTGATAGAGGGAGTGTGTTGGCTAGTTTGGGCTCGGGGAATGAGCTTGTTAGGTGTTTTGAGTGCTCGGAAAGAGGTAGAAAAGCGTTCGGTGCAACAGCTGTTCAGTCGGGCATTTCGTCGAACACTTGGAATGTGGTATCAAAACTAGACGGTAAACGGGGGAATTTGACGGGTTTAGATAATGGGAATGGTTGTAAAGAAGGTGAGTGCTCCGAGAGAGGCCAGGAAGCGGTTGGGGCAATGGATGCTCAGTCGGGCATTTCGTCGAACACCTGGAGTGCGGTAAATGGTGTTGGCAATGGGGAAGATGGCAACATTGTGAAGGAGAATGTGTATTGTTATGGTGATAAAGAGAGGCAGAGGTTTAATAAGATTCTTAAGCAGTATGAAGGGACTCACAATTTTCATAATTTTACTACGAAAATGAAGGCGACTGACCCGGCTGCTAATCGGAACATTATCTCGTTTAATGCTGATACGACTGTTACGATAGATGGGATAGAGTTTGTTAAATGTGAAATTGTTGGGCAAAGCTTTATGCTTCACCAGATAAGAAAGATGATTGGTGTTGCGGTTGCTGTTATGAGGAATTGTGCCCCGGAATCGTTGATTGAAACTGCTCTACGACTGTTAGTTCTTTCATTCGTAACTTTTGTATGCATTACTATCTTTTTTGTTGAGAATTGTTCATTTTATGTTCTTAATTTTACAAAAACAAATATCTAAATCTCAACAGATTATAAGTTTAGTAATTATACATTTTATTATTAGTTATCAGGTTCTAATTTGCTATCTATGATGATTTTAGGGATGTAAAAATCAATGTGCCTACAGCTCCCGAAGTCGGTTTGTATTTAGAAGAGTGCTTTTTCTCATCATATAACGAGATATGTAAAGATACCCATGAAGAAGTATCAATGAAAGATTATGCAGAAGAAGCCGAAGAATTCAAATTAAAACATATCTATCCTCACATTGCTTCAACCGAGCATAAAGAAGGAACCGTTGCTGTTTGGCTGCATTCTTTAAATTACCGAAATTATCCAGATTTATGCCCTGAGGAGAACCGTGGAGCAAATGAAGTGTCGGGAACTCAAACCGAAGAGACAACCAGGTGAGTCAACTCACTGTTCTCGTTAAATTTTAGTGTTCGTTTAATCTTTTATGTATAGAGTTTTAACACTCGGGTTCACACTGTATCATCAGGCTCCCTTCACACAATTATGAAAAGCCGAGCCACATTTCATCAAGCTGTTTCATCAGGCACCCTTCACACTATTATGAAAAGCCGACTGTTCACTGGATCGATTTAGAGCATCTTGCTACCGCTATGAAGAATCGTCTAAACAGGGTTTTACCTTATATTCATGAACTCCGTGTTCGGTACGGTGGTGTGAGCGACAACGCGGTTACTGATACCATAATTTCTGATGTTAACATGATGGTCGACACCGCAATGTCGGTTACTTACAACAGACTGCGTTTTATCCTCCAGAGTCATGCACCTACCGTTTTTGTTGCTCAGATGAACCCCAAATCGCCTCTTAGCAACAAGTTTAAGTTTCCCGCCTTTATCTCATCTGTACTTGGTAGCATTGGGCCCCTACGGATAATGAACGGTCTTCAAGACGCGCTGGTCGTGTATGCCACATCACCAGACAGGAGTAAAACGTGTGGACGCGCTCAACATTTTGAATTCATAAGCGGTCACTTCTTTCGCCTCATCGATAATCTAGAAGCGATCGGTGTACCTCTTGCACCAATCGACGTGAAGGGAGGCAATCGTGCGGGGTCGTTTTACCCCACCATCCTCCAGGACCGCGTAAACGGTTGGCTGGAGTTTACCGCCACGTGTCATTACTCTAACTACAAGCATCGGGATATCGATAGCGCTTGGCTCACTCTAAACGACGATCCTGCCCTCCGGGCTTTTCCGGATTGTAGTTTGCGGATCGAGTGTTGCACTAATCCCAACGTTGTGAATGCTGTTATTGCATCACGGCCCGAGGGTGTTCCTGATGATGTGGACGGAGCTACGGCTCCTGCTCGGCCGGTTGGTTTGATTTTTAATGTGAACGAGTTCGGGGTTCGACCGGCAGTTGCAGCCGAGGGTGGCAACCCAGCGATTCCAGCTGCGGTTTACATAGTTGGCCGAGGCACTAAACGCTATTTTTGCACCTCACTTGCTCGAGGCCTGACGGAAGATGAAATGACTTCGAGGCTGCGGGAATATATCATGAGATATGACTCGGTGTGTACAATTACAAGTATAGGTTTTTAGGCATAATATTGTAAGGCTTTTTCTTAAATGTTTGCTGATGTTAACACATGGCAAAAGTAAAGAGTGAAAGTTGCATACTATAGCAGCCTAACTTTTGTTTTGTGTGGGTGAGATGAGGTTAAACAGAAGTAGTTATTTAGCTATTATCAAGTTAGCATAAAAAAGCTTCTTATTTCAGATAAATCTTAAATTAGATTTATCAAGTTAGCATAAAAAAGCTTGCGGTATGCGCATATAATGTATATATGTGTGGGCCATCGGGGGGCAAAAGTAAAAGTGCACTAATTTTAACGTTATTTTACTAATTTCGTGAAAATAACGTTAAAAGTGGAGGACGGTTAATCATGCATCATGTGGTGGCGTTGATAGCTGAAAGACAAAAGGGTACATGCACTAATCGGTCTTTGTCCCGATTGCCGAGTGTTATGTGCCTTATGTCCAAGGCTTGATGCAAAACTACTATCGAGCTGGGGGTCTCACTGGAAGCAGCCTCTCTATTCCTACGGGGTAGAGGTAAGGCTGTCTACATCTTACCCTCCTCAGACCCTACCTTTGCTTTGCTATTGGTGGGATTTACTGAGTATGATGATGATGATAATGATTTAAATTGTATGTAGAAAGAGGGGGATGTGATTAAACAAACAAATTAGATTAAGTGTAGTAGTATCATGATTGTTGTGCTAACTCAGATTTGTAATATTAAATCTTTTTTGTTATCAGTGGAGAAAAGTATATTTTGTGTTGAAACAGTATTAGAGTTTAATAATCAAATAATTTGGATTTTGAGCATACAGACTTGGTTGGGTTTGTGCCACAGTATCCAAACATCTGTTGGTTACTTTGTAAAAAGGTTCTAATTCAATTAGCAGTCTCAGATCTATTGCTACTTACGCCCTGCTTGCGGTTTGCGCATATAATGTATATATGTGTGGGCGCTCGGGGGCAAAAGCGAAAATGCACTAATTTTTACGTTATTTTACTAATTTCGTGAAAATAACGTTAAAAGAGGGGGATGGTTAATCATGCATCATGTGGTGGCGTTGATAGTCGAAAGACAAGGGAGTACATGCACTAATCGGCCTTTGTCTTAATTGTCGAGTGTTATGTGCCTTATGTCCAAGGCTTGATGCAAAACTACTATAAAGCGGGGATCTCACTGGAAGCAGCCTCTCTATTCTTACGAGGTAGAGGTAAGGCGATCTACATCTTACCCTCCTCAGACCCTACATTAGTTTTGCTATTGGTGGGATTTACTGAGTATGATAATGATGATGATGATGATGAAGATCTGCTGCTACTAGGGCTGTAAACGAACCGAACGAACACGAACAATGCCTTGTTCGTGTTTGTTCGTTAAGGAAATAAATGTGTTCACGAACGGTTCATGAACACTTACCGAACGAGATTTTATGTTCGTGTTCGTTCATTAAGGAAATGAGCGTGTTCGTGAACGGTTCATGAACACAAATGAACACAAACAAATTTGGCGAACGCGACGAAGGATAAAGATAGATGGCCCAGAGAGTAGCACTCGAACTTGAATCCCTTATTGTGTAACGGAGGTCGATCGTATCCGTGGATGTAAATAATGAGAAATGAAAGGGAAATGATGCATAAACAAGGTGAAAGTGAGTTTCCTAGTTTAATTGTTAGGGAAATAAAATAAATAAAAGATTAATAATATAAAAAGTACAAATAAAATTTAAGAAAGTACAAAGATCTTCAATTAAAACACAAACATACGAACATAAATGAACGCAAATCAACGAATGTTCACGAACACGTTCACGAACACCTTACCGAACGTTCACGAACACAATCAAACGAACGAGACCTTTGTTCATGTTCGTTCATTTAACTAATCGAACGAAATTTCTTGTTCATGTTCGTTCGTTTATTAAACGAACGAACATAAACGAACTTCCCGCCGAACGGTTCACGAACTGTTCGCTGAACGTTCCGTTCGTTTACATCCCTAGTTGCTACTGCTACTAATGAATATACAGGTAAGTAATTTGTAACAACTCTTTGATGGAGAAGCAATAAATAGTGATAGCAAAGTCATCTACTTTACCACTGAAACGCGCAGTCTTTTACTAGGTGAAAAACTTCGCTCTGCTTAACTTTGTACTTTTAATCGTGTGGAAATGGTAAACGAGGTCTTTTACCGGGTGAAAAACTTTGCGTACGTTTAATCATATAGAACCTCAAGTCTTTACTAGGTGAAAAAACTTCGCTTTGCTCAACTTTGTAGTTTGTACTTTTAATCGTGTGGAAATGGAAAACGGGGTCTTTTACCAGGTGAAAAACTTCTCGTACATTTAATCATGTAGAACCTTAAGTCTCTATTATGTGAAAAAAAAACTTTGTTTTGCTCAACTTTGTAGTTTGTACTTTTAATCATGTCGAAATGGAAAACGGGGTCTTTTACCAGGTGAAAAACGTCGTTTCGCTTAATGTTGTACATTTAATCATGTAGAATCGTATTTCCAAGCGCGGGGTTGTATTACTAGTTATATTTAGGTTGTATTAAAGCTATGGCTAATACTTTATTCTTTTTGGTACACTTGGGAAGTCTTAAAACTTGGGAACAACATAGAATCCATTTAGAGTTTTCTATATAAAAAAAATCGAACCAAACTAAACTGGTACAAATATAGTTGACAAACCTGAGTATGACCATATATTTTTAGCACAACCTAGGGCAACAATCGTGTCAGATCGACATGTTGAATTTGCGGACCTGAATAGGATGCCAGAAACATCAACGTTAAACGAGTTAAAAGGGTTGTAAATGGATTAGTCATTGTAAAATGGGTTAATTAATTGTGTAAATGCTTTACGGGTTTAACAAGTATAAGAATATATATATAGGGTAGAGATCCTAAGAGAAGTCCACCCTATTTGAGTAACTTGAGAACAATCTGGACAACATATTTTCCCTAAGCAAAAAATGCAAACCCTAAAGTTAAACCCTAATGCAAACCCTAAAGCTAAAGCTTTAGGGTTTGCATTTTTTGCATTAGTGAAACCACAGGGACTGAAATGGTTACGAGGTGGACTGAAATGGTTATGAAAGTGAACCCACAGGGGCTAAAATCGCAATTTTTAAACTAATGGACTGAAATAGTGATTTTTGACAAAGCACGGGAACGAACACAGTAATTAACTCTTTTTTTAAATGTGAGTGTGACCTAGAGGTGCACAAACCAGATTTTTTTTAAATCGGGTCGGATTTTATTCGATTCAGATAAGGTCAAATGATGGTCAAAACCGGATTGTAAAAATCTGGATCGGATTTTATCCGGTTCGAATGTCCATAAAACTCGATCCTATACACCCAGATTGGATTATCAGAAACCGGATTTTATAAAAAAAAATCGGATTTCGGATTTAAAAAGAAAATCATATGTTATTTGTTTTTGAACTTTTTATTACTTATAATGTTATATAAAATAAATTTGTTAAAAGTATATGAAAATTAATAACTAAATAAAATAAAGTCACCAAAGTTCATGTTTACATAGTTTTACAAGTAATATAACATAAAAAGTTTATCTTTACATATTTTTATAAGTAATATAACATAACTTGATAAAAAATATTACCAAAATAAATAATACAATAAAATTTATATGGAAAATAAGAAACCAATTTTTTTTTTAAATCCGGATTGAATCCGATGCGAGAAGATCCGGAAAAAATCCGGTTGGTTGAAAAATTTAAAATTCGGATTGGATCCGGTGGATCCTACCGGATTGTATCCGGTTTTCCCATCGGATCGGTTTCGAATTATTTTTTGGATGGTTTCAGATTCGAATTTTTTGTACACCTCTAGTGTAACTTTTTTTTCAAACGGGTTAAACTAGTCGGGTCATAAATGATTTGTTTACTACACATGCTAGACATGAAAAACTTAATTATTTTCTTGTTAGTCTTGTGTTGTTATTTTCATTGCATAGTATTCATTACAAATGATTTTGACCCTTAGAAATTAAAAAAAACGATTCAAATGATTTTGACCCATAGAAATAAAAAAAAAAAAACGAGAGAGAGGATAGCATGGGAGAGAGGCGTGACACATGACGTTTATTTTCTAATTAGGACACTAGGATATGATTTAGACACGAAAAGGATGTATAAACGAAGTATTTTGTATTTCTCTATGATATCATATTGGCTCTTTTGTTTACAAGCATTTAAAGGTCGAACCACATTTCATAATGTCATTTGGTAAGGAAATTGTTTACAAACTTTTAGAAGTTGAACCACATTTCATAATGCTTATCAAAGTAAATAAAATTTTCATGGATTATAATTTGTACATGTACAAAATGGGCTTAAGGTATGTGATAAATGAGTTTTACAGTATTGAAGAGCGGGTTGACGTGTCAACCTCTTAAACCAAGCATGTTAAACGAATTAAACTAAATACGATCTCTTCAGTTAAACGTGTTAAGCGGGTCAACCTTAACGTGATTTGTTCAATAACCGAGTTAGATATGACAACTCATTTTTAATTTATTTTTTTGTGTCGTGTTAGAAATTTTCACCTCTAGTTTTGATATATATCATGTTGTTATACACCTTTGTATAGACGTAGGGATATACATCCGTAAAACATATTTCTTTATAAAAATTTACTACTATATTTCTTTCTAAAAATTTACTACTAGATGGAAGCGGGGTGTAGATGCCCATTGCAACATCTATAACATGTTTAAAGGAATCGAATTGTGTAACATTTTTTTTGTTGAGAATTTCTGATATAACAAGTAAAATTCTTCTCTGTGACACGATGCCGATTCTTTTGTACTAACACTCGTTATAACAATCCAAAGAGAAAAGTAAGAAAAGTAAAAAAAGTAGTGATATGTCAAAATGGATATCGACATGTGTTTTACATCGATCGAAACCATAAAAAGAATACTTGTACCGAATCTAATAATATTGATACTGGTATCAGTTTGATTTAATTCGTCATGGTGAGGACACTGTATAACTTACGATACAAAAAAAAAACTTTATTAAGAATACTACCTCGTTTTAAATAAAGTTTATGGCGGATTGTTGAAAAAAAGTAAAGAAAGGTGCGTATTCAGTGTTATTTTAAAAAAGTTAACGAACACAAGTTATTAGAAAAAAAAAAACAAATTATATAAAAGTATAATGAGATAAAGACGTATATTATAAGAAGTGAAATTATAAGTAAAAAAGAGGAGTTAACTTCCATTTTGTTTTTTGTGATTTGGTATTTTTTTTTTTGAACGGCAATCACTTTATATATAAAGACACTTTTTATATGATTGAGGTAAAATCATTAAAATAATCAAACTAGGAGTTAACTAAAAAACATTAATGATTCACCGACCAAAGAAATTAATATGTATATGATATCCACGTCATGTTTTGACCCAAAACATCACTTCTGATTGGTTCAATTACAAGCGATTTGCCTCTTAAATTAAATCATCGACTTCTTTAGTTCTTGGTTGGTTCAGTAGTCCCGTTGAACCGTCCATATCAATATCTATAAATATAGATTTTCGAACATGCAAAATGACATCACTACAAGAATGTAAAGAATAGCCGTATGTAAAGAATAATGATCGAATTTGCCAATAATTGCACGCCATTGAGTATATTTTCCTCTTGAGGCCAGTATTAACATGCATTAATACTTAAAGGTTGTGTGTTTAGCTCTTAATGAGGCTTTTAATAGTTCAGATCTTTTACTGGTTCAGGACTTAACGGTTCCGACTGTTTGTTTCGCAAGCGGATGTCTGAATTGTTCATACATTTGCCTCTGAATGATTAAGCAGTATACCGAGTCTGAATGGTTAAGACATCTAATCTGAATTAGTCAGACATTTGTCTCTGAAGGATTGATAGTTACTGGATTCGAGAACGGCGGTCTCACAAATTATAATATAAAAGCAATTAACGGAAAGTAATTAAAAACAAAACATAAGTTTGCTGCAATTTTTTTCTTCTTCCATTCCATAATGCAAAGACCAACTTAAATACATGAAATAATGGAAACGTGTGACAGGAAATGTGGGAAATAAGGTGAACATGGAGATAATAGAAATCTACTACTTCTAATAAAGCAAAATAACTTTTGCCACGTGGCATATGCTGAGACCCCTTTTTTTTCAATTGTCCGCCAAAACCATTCTCCTCATACGCTTATCTTCTTCCCTATTCTCATCTGCTCCCCTTCAGAAAACCCTAAAATCCCCGTAGCGTGAATCCTAAGCTTCCATCCATGGCGAACAGCCACCTACCTCGAAGAATCATCAAGGTATCATCGTTAATCTCTTTCTCATTTACAATCCTCTTTTCCGGTAATCATTCATCTGTATCCGAAAACCCTAACTTAGGGTTTTGACTTTCGTGTTTGATCCAGGAAACGCAACGATTGCTAAGCGAACCAGGTGATTTTGAACTTTATATTCATTTCTGTTATGATATTAATTAATTCAGTATTTGTAATTGTTGGCTTATGTTGTTATTGTGTTTGTGTGAATGTTGAGATCAACTGATTGTGTGTTTGTAGCTCCTGGAATAAGCGCATCGCCGTCAGAAGATAATAAGCAGTATTTTAATGTGATGATTCTTGGCCCTACACAGTCTCCTTATGAAGGTAGATTGAATTGAATTATAATTATTGGTGTGTTATCTCATCCTGTGATTCCTGTCGCCTTTTCTTTTCCTCAGAAACCATGTTGCTCACTCCATCAACCTAAACCTAAATCGACTTCAGCTTCTTCCCTTGCACCATCCTCGCGCTCAAACCCTTTGTTTCTCTGACCTCGCTCTTAAACCCCTTTTTTCTTTCAGCCGTATCACTCACAACCCTAATTCTCATCTAGGCGATTCTCAACCGACCTGAATTCAGATGATTATCAGGCGGTTCAAAACGGTGGCCAGATAGATAGATCTACGATTGCGAATATTAACTTTCTTGCGCTGATTCATGGATATGATTAGGGTTTGGGACATAGGGTTCGTAAGATCCAGTGGGGTCTGCAGTTATCTCCTGCACAACATTAATCGAAGATCACTCATGTACCTATCCTTTCTCATAATCCTAATTTGTGTTAGAAATTAGGTTTAGGGTTCTGATAATGGAGGACCAAATCAAGAAGAAGATGTGTAGCAACAGTTCATGGAGACAACTCAAGGCCATGCTTAAAAAAAAATGGCTTCTCAAAATTCGTCATCTGTACATCACACTCGCTGAGGTTGTTCCATCGACCATTGTTCAATTTGCGTTTTTGTTGTTTCAATTGCTTCATGTTTTACTGTTTGATTTGTGTAATTTGAAATTGATCATCATGTTATGCATTTAGTTCTGCCAGTTTGTATGTTTAGTTGGAGTTTTCTGATAACATATCAATTTTGTGAGCATCAAATATAAGGCAATGTTTAGATACGAGAAGAATATGTTTGATATTACAGCATGCTTGTAAGTTTGTTTACTATCTGAATTAGTGTTAATTCATTCGTTTAAAGTGTAAATTTATAGTGTTGTGCCTATATCTGTTGTCAATGTCCCAAAAATCCTATTTGTGGCTGTAAGGTTGATGTCAAGAGCATGGTTTCTCGCCTTCTCACCGTTTCTTTATGTTGATTTCTTTGCATTTCTGAAATTGGTTTGGTCAACGATTCGTATTCTTTTATTGATTTCTTCTTATAAAAATAATGTTATCATCTGTTATGATTTCATATCCATGTTTATAGTTTCAATTGAAGGTTCCTTTGTTGAATGAACCCTAACAGGCTTGGCAACGATTTCATCCACTGGTATACCCTAAATCTATTGATTCTAAGTTTTAACTAACCCAGTTTCAACGAACCCTAACAGGCTTGGCCTGCTTTGATCGGACATTGGTTACAGATCGGTGTAACTTGGATTTCTGATCCAGGAAACGTCGTTGTTTCAAAGGTATGTTTGGTTGTGGTTTTATTTTGAATTTTGTAGTTATTCAATTTTTATTCCGTATTGTTGATTTGTGAAGGTATGATTTGGTGGATATTGGTTTTACGCGAATTTGATCAGAGTCGGATTTCCTATTTGCGTCACTTAGATTTCCGATTGGTGTTGCAGGTGCGTTTCATGTTGTGTTTTTTTATTTCCTATTTGCGTCACTGGAATTATTGTGCAAGTATATCGACAATGATGATTAAGGTAAGTATATCAATCCCTGTAGATAACCTCCATATTCTTCCATCGCTCGACGCCTGGATATTATCGGTCGATGCCTGTTGTTAATCTGTGTATTGTCGTCGTCTAGAGATTGCTGATGGGTTTCAGAACTGGTGTGTTCAATTAAGTTTTTTTTTCTGATTCCATCGTCTACAACTAGCTCCTTGCTTAGGCTGACCTTTGACTTTATTTTGATGCAGTTATTTGTGGTTATTGAACGAAAGTTGTGTTGGAGGAACCGGGACTGATCAAATTCACCGGCAATCTTCGGATTCACCTGTACGACTGGCTTCACTTGCACCGGCGGCTCCTCCTTCTCCTTCATCATCCAACGTTTCAGTTAGAAAAAGATGGTTTGTGTTCTAAGTAAGTTGTTAAATCAACAGGCTTTTTTAAAACAAATATCTTTGAATTATAATTATTAACTTTTTTTGCTGCAGAAAGCGAATGGAGGAGGATCGAAACCGAGACCCCCAAAATCGTCATCAAAGTCGTCATCTTCTAATCCTGAGGAGCTTGAAATCGAGATAGCTGAGGTTTTATATGGTCTCATGACTCAGTCACAAGCTCCCAAGAAAGAAATTCCATCCAATGATTCTAATAAATTTAGTGACACCAAATCTAGAGTTTCATCTCCTATCTCAAACTCAGCTGCTCTACCACAAAATTCGAACCATTTGTCAACTGTTGGTAGGATTGATTGATTTATCTTTCATTTAAATTTTTTCATTTTGTTACTGTTTGTAATTGATTATAATGTTTGGTTTTAATGACTTTACAACACCAAAGAGGAAGAGACCACGACAAGTATTGGAAAATCTGGTTTCTTCTTCAATTAAAACCGAGATTGATCATCATTAGCGTCACCAGTCTCCGAAGACAGATATTTCTTCTCATATGTGGAAATAGTAGCCCAGCATCTGCTGCTGTTGGTGGTGTTGGCGAGAATGGTCTTTCTTACTTTGGTTTCACCACTTTGCCGAGTCAGAAGGCGGCTAAGCCGTCCCAATCATCGGAGCCACCGGTGTCGGTGGCACAACTGTCGGTGGAAGAAGAGAGGAAATGTGGTGCGGGTGTGGTGTTGACTAAAGAAGAGGTTGAGATGGAATCTCTTTTGGTCAAGTTAAATGATGGAAATAGTAAAGTTGAAGTTGTGATTACGATAGCTGCATCTACTACAGTGGCCAATCTGTGAGTAAATTTAGGGATCTGATGCTTTAATTGTGTTTGGTGTGGTGTATTTATTTTACAAAAATGATTATCTTCATCCTGCCTTTTGAAGGTCTATTGAATGATTTTGTTTATTTTTGTAGAAAACTGGCTAATCTAGAGAGTAAAATAGATGAAAAGTTTGAATATGTGTTTCAAGTGTTCATTTACTAAAAAAGACATTGTATCTGATCTTCAAATAGTCAAAGACGGGCTTTAGTCATAGTGTCATTACAGCTAAGCTACATCGATTTGTGGGGTTCTTGATCCGTGTATGGTGCTTTTTCTTTTCTTCCATCTGTGGGTTAATTGTGGCTTTAGTCATATATAGTTTGGAGCTTTGAATTGGAGTTTTGAGCTTAAGATGGGTAATGAGTTTGTGGTTCCTGGGCAATTATTGGGTAATTAAAGATGGTAAACCAACTAATGCAGTTTAAATAATCAATGACATGGCTTAAGTTGACTACTTCATGGAAGTTTGTTAATAAGATGAGCAATGGTAATATGAATACCAGCAAGGGAAAAACAGAGCAATTGTAATGTGGATTTTTGTGATCACCAAAAAAGTGCAAAAAATAGGTGGATAATGCTCTCATCAGGTCGTCAGCCAAATAGGTGGATCTCGGATTTGCTCGCTAACAGGTACTAATTTCTTACATGTGAATTCCAATTGCATGCAAGCTCAAGAACCATTAATGTTTTCATTCATGCCTTTTGTTAAAACTTTTCACAGCCTTTTTTTAACAATAACATGGAAGATAATCAACCATATGGAAACTACCCACTATACTACTAAATCTTAGGTCTATAGAAACCTAAAAGTCACAAGAAATTGAGGGTAATGATGACAAGAAATCAACCAATCTAAGGGTCTTCTACTTACCCACATATTTATAAGATCCGCTAGCGGTTCGTTCATCATGTGGCCTTCGTCTTCATTGGTTACAGATGAGGAGTTGTGAAGCGTGTTTAATTTGGAGCTTTTTCTTTATGCTAGCAACCCCCAATGAGTTGTTTTTATCATAGGCTAGAGTCACCTCTAATAATACTAATACTAATACTAATGTTTGCTTATGACTGGGTCCATAATTTAAGGGTGTGAAAAGTTTTTTCATTACAAACTTGATCTCAACGCCAATAAATATTATATGTTTGTGTGAAGCCACCCATGTAACTTCGTTTGATACATTACGTACCCACAGGTAGAGAGATGGATTTCCTTACTTGAACGTTTATTTCTTTTAAAGGATTATTTCAACAATTTTAAGTTATATATTTGTGTGTTAAGCCACCCGCGAAACTCGCGGGATCATAGACTAGTAAACTAATAAAGCTAAACATGGAGATAAGGGAAACGTGCTTAACTAATCTATAATGCATGCCTGGTTTTAGGAACTAAGTGTAGACTTCTTCACACCAACGGGTCGACGCATCAGGTTTCACGGAGGATCAGTATCAACGATTAAGCATTATGCTAGCTCTTAATGGTTCATACTTACTGGTTCAACACTTAATGGTTCAGACCTCTTACTGATTCAGCACTTAACCATTCAAAAGTTGCCAAACAACCCTTTAGGTAGTTAGCTGTTTAAAAATCGTCATTATACTCCTAAACGTTAGAAATAGCTTTGGTAAATAAATAAATAAATAAATAAATCTTTCAAATTTTTTGAGTGAGGATTCAATAAATTTTTAATATTCCTTTCAAATTTCATGCCATTGATAATTTGAGAGATTATATATATAAAAAATAGCCAATGAGGTGGTGGAGGAGTGGTAAGGGAGAGACTTGGTGTTCTAAGAGACTCAGGTCCGATTCTTGCCATCCTCGTTATTTTCTGTGGCACCTGGTGATGATGGGAGACTAGGCGAATAGGTGGAGATCGCTAGTTCGATCCTTGAATTGAGCGGGTTTTACCTCACTGCACTGTCGTGCCTTTGGGCGAGTGTTCACGGGCTTCGGCCCTAGGTGAGGGTTTTCCCCGGTTTGGAGACGAGTGTATCCCGATGTGGTGAATTTCACCAGTAGTCCAAGGATTTGTTGGCTGTTAAAAAAAAAGTAAAGAAATAAAATAAGGACACGAAATATCTGACAAACCCAATGGTTATACAGTTTTAACGGCCCACCAGTATACATAAACACATATACGACGAGAATCCTAGAACAAAAAAAAAAAAATAATTTGTTTTTTTCAATTTAAAAGATCTAAAATAAAAGAAAATGTAATGTCGATTGTTTTTCCATCATTTTTTTTTTGAAATTCAAAAAATATAAACAAACTAGTTTGGTTGTTCATTACTTGCATATGTTTGTATGTTTGTATGTGTAGGCAGTGTTGTAGAGATCGCTAGGCGCTAGTTGGGCGGTGAAGTACTGACGAGTGATTAATCGGGATTAATCAGGATTAATCGGATCATAATTTTTATATATAAATTTTAAATTTATATATATATACACGTACATTAATATCAATATGATACTTAAAAATAGTTCAAAACTCAAACAACTAAGTTTAAAACATAGCAAATCAAGTATTTCAACATTCAATACACACATTAATATCAATATAATACTTAAAAATAGTTCAGAATTCAAACAATGACGTTTAAAACATAGCAATTTAAGTATTTAAACATTCAAAGATTAACATATCAGTCAGGGCCTCATGGAATATGTTTTAATGGATTAGAAACATGTTTTTTGGGGCCAGATTGAAACTAAATAACTTGGGCCATGTATTTAATGGTTAAAAATATTTGTTTGGGCCAAATTTAAACTAAAAAAGAGTGGGCCGACTAGAAACGATTTGGCCGACTTGGTCCAATTTGGGCCGCCTTGCACCGACTAGGACCGACTTGTACCGACTACCAACTAATGGCCCGACTAGCTCAAAATTAATCAGCTAACGCCCGACTAGCGCCTAGGCGCCGATTAATACCGATTTTTACAACATTGTGTGTAGGTTAAAAGATATACACATGTGTAGGTAGATGCTATATGTGACAACTGTCAAAATTCCAAGTATACGTACAATTATTAAACAATGATTAGTGCTTAATGACTGTGCTGAATTACATTTAATGACTTGAATTTGCTTTCTGATTATTGCTATCACACATACATGTGCATCATATATTGCAAATGACATATCATTATTGCATGGGAAATTTATTGATTCAAATGATGCACAAAACACAGTTAGCACACTTATCAGACAAATCAAAAAAATGCAGACGGAGTTCAGTACATAGACAGACATGGTATTGAGACACATAATGAGCCAGAAACCAAGAGTTACACTAGTATAGTGTGTAGGAAAATAAGGATCACAAAACTGCCTTCCTAGTGATAGTTTAAGTGTCGGAAAGTGACTGAAACTCACT